>VUJU01004658.1:0-17499 GCA_009835225.1 Aphis craccivora
TTTTTTTTAGAAAAATTGAAAATTTCAGTTGTCTATAAATTGCTCAAAAAAATTCAAAATATTTTAAAACTTTAATCACGTAAAGAAAACGCAAATCTTAATAACTGGTAACATTTTTAAGTATTTACGACTTATACTTTTTAAATAATAACAAATATTTAAAATCGTCTGAGGATAAATGGTTATCGATACGCTATTTCGTAAAAATTTAAAATTCAAACGCGCTTATAATTTTCCCTATAATGATGCTTCAAGATTTTTCTATAGATACTTGAAGAAAAACTTATGGAAAACTTAGTGTTGTATTTTAAATTTTTAGTTATAAACACACACATTTTTATGATTTTTCAACTTCAAAATAACTTGCAAATTTTCGCGTTTTCGACAGATTTCGTAAAAATTTGAACTATAAACGCTTATAAAAAAAAAAATTGTGAACGATTTTTAATTTTTTTTAGCTACAATAAGAACAACTCATAACTTTATACGGAATCTTGTATTAAATTTTCAAAATTTTTTGGTCATTCACAATTATTTTAACAACACTTCAAAAAAATTCTCATAAAAATCGAAAATTTCAGTGGTCTATAAATAACTCAAAAAAAGTCAAAAATTTTTTCAAATTTAACTGTATATAGATAAAATTGACATAAATATTGGGTAAGAATTTCAAATATTTACAGTGATTAGCTTTTGAATTACAACCATATAAAAAAATCGATTTGGTCAAAAACTGATTTTTAACCGAGTTTTTCTCGATTTTTTTGAAAACTGTTGAGAATTTCAAAAAATGTCCTCCTAAAAGTATCACTCCGTTCAGAATCTAAAAACCACTTAATGCAAAATACACTTCATTATAAAATTAATAAATTTATAAAATCTAAATTAAAATCTAAAAAAAATGGGTAAGAGTATAAAATGAATACTTGCTATTATTATCGCTCATATTTTAATCGTGACCATAGAGCAATAATTAAACAGACTCAACAAAATCGGTGTCAATGACGTAGGATACCTATATATTATATACTCATGATAATATATAAATAATAGCGTAGGTACTAATGATATTAATTTCTCGATCGACCGTGGTGTTATAATTATTGCAGTCCAATCACTCGTATTGGTGTTGATTTGGCGTTGATCACGTGCTAACAGATTAACACGCGCGGCCTGATCGGCATTTTTTTGAGCCGCCGTCGAGAAAGTTATTATTTTTTTTTCCTTACCAACGTCTTTTGTACATGCCAACAGATAATCAACACTATATAGGCTTCGAGAAATTCGCGTTTGTCGGTGCGTTCGGACGGGTGGTCCGAAACCGCGGTCGAAACGCTGACCAACACTTCGGTTGCGGCGCAGAAGCATCATTAGCGGTTTCGCACAAAAGGATTCGGAAGCGCCGGGTCCGAGCGGGTGCTGTACCTACAACACAAAAAGACCGCCGAAAATCAATCTTCCACCGTCGCCCGCCAATGACTTCACGGCTCAAATTATCCCTCGGTCAAATATTGAAACAACCACGGCTGCGTTTTATATACAGACCGCACACATTATATATTTATATATCTAAGTAGGGTACCTATATGAATTGATGTTGACTTTAATTTTTAAACACGTGTGATCACTATACATCACCTATGTGTTATAGATACACCCACAGCATAACATTTATATATTATATACTTACATCACGTGCATTGGAACGTTCTCGATTTATATATAATGACAAATAGGTTATATTGTGTACATGTCTGGTTGCAGTAATATAAAAACATCATTACCTTATCTTTAATTATTTTTTGATCGATTTTTGAGCGGTCAATATTATTTACAAAAAATATATGATACATAATATGTACACAATAGATACGCACACTTTGTAATATCCAACAGATATATATATATATACCTTCAAGGCGTATAGGACTGAGTACATAGTTATAATAATTTATAAATAAAATAAAATAATAATAATAAAAATAAAAAAAAAACAATTTTATTTTTTCAATTTATCTAACTTAACTCACGCTTTAGCATACTATAATATATACTATATAGCATACTTCTGATAAAATATAATTTATTTTATTTTTACCATAACACAAAATACTTAATAGATACATACATTAAAATAAAATTATTGTTATGGACTTTCTATATAATGTATTATAGACATAATATCATACTTAAAATTTATACACATTTAGTATATTTTTATCAGTAGTTTTGTTGTTTATCGTCTAATTCTTTGATTCAAATGTATTCTATGGAGTGTGATTTAATATTTTTTATTATATTTTATGTACGCTTGGTTGTAATTTGTAAATAATGTAGTAAGACAATATAGGAGATAAAAAAAAACACATTTTTATAATTCCTATTAAGTATATTTTCATAATGATAATACATAATAATATAAATATTAATTAATTAACCAACATAATAATAATATTATGTACCTAACATTGACTGTAAAAAACAAAACTAAAAACACGCTTTGGCCATAAATAAACGTAAAAATAATGTAATTGGGTAATTTAATATTTTTATGATTTTCACCAATCTAAAAAGGAAAATTTGTCAACAATGATTTTATTAATTTTACATTAGGACATTTAGTTTTACTTACTGTATTAATACAATACAAATGTTGATTTTTGTCCTTATAACATAACATTTGTTTACATATACATACGTACGCCTAAGTTACATAAATTATATTATTTATATAAGGTATATTTAATAGTTAAATTATGTTTGATTTATTTTATTAATTTTAAAAGTTTTATGATATTATTTTATATAATATATATAATATATATATTTTTTATGACTAATAATGTACCGATTTCACTTAAACATATGTTTAAATTTGTTTTCACTAAACTATGACATACGATTAAAAATTGGACGGGCGGCTGAAAAAGTTGCGCGTTAAACTGTTACAAATCGGTATCTACAGGCATAATATGATTGTACCTGTACACCCGTGCAATCCGTACAACACGCACAGACGCAATTTTATTGTTTTTATTCATAATTATTATGTGGTTATTTTGCTGCAGCCCGTCCAATTCACAACAACAAAAACAAATAATAAATTAAACAAAAACATTGAGCAGTGTTTTGTTGGTAAATAAATAAAAATTTACCGTGTGCTAAATATTAGCTTACTGGACTGAAACACGTTCGTTTTTCAGATGAACGAAACGTATATAATATTATATAGATGAAACAAATAATATAATAATATATTTTGGTCTGAATAAGGCGTAAGCATCGAGTGGCAAGAAGAGAAAGCTAAACAAAATTAATGAATTTTGGTCCTGTATAATAATATTATGTTTTTCAACGATTTTTTTTTTTTTTTTTTGTAATTGATTGATTGAAAAGATTTGTTTTTGTTTTTTATATTAAATATTAATTGGATTGTTTTAACTTGATTGGTTTAACAACCTAACCGCGTACATGTTAATATTATTTCGTTAACGGAAACACATATTACTACAAAAAAGTATATTAGTACAATTATAATAATATATATTTGTAATAACGACTAGAGACTATTTAGTTGTTTATACGTCACAATCGACTAGATATAAATATAAATAGACTAAATTAATATTATTACTTTTTCATAAGTAATAATATGCACCAAAATAATGTTACACAGCACGTTTTAGAGCTTAAACAATGTTATTACACTAGACCTCTATGGGACTACGCGTAGTATTATTTTATTATGTAAACATTAACGAGGTATACTCAATATCGTGTAACAATAGAAAAAAATATTTGCCATAAAAAAACACAATTTTTTTTACTAACAATGTTACAAGCGAAACGTTCAACGTATGAGTATAATTAATATGATAGTTAAAAACTTAACGAAAATTCATAACAAAAGTTCGATATACTTACGCTAACGTATAATTATATTTATTATGTTATATAATATATACACATTGTCGGTTGTAGATTGCCGATACAAATATTATATAGTATGTATAAATTTATAATTATTATTATTATTATTATTTATGTTAAATATCGTAACATTTTTATTAAAATTGGAAGAAATTCATTACAATAATACTGTTTTCACTCCGGAATTTCGATTATAATTTATCCTAATGTACCTAACCTACATAAAATATACCTATTTCCTATAGGGTGTATTATAATATGTGTGTGTATGTAATGGCCGGAAGTGAAAGACTTTCGTCTATATTTGTTAACTTTTGAGGCGTAAAACTGTTTAGTGGATGGAGGTCATCGAGTTGAGCATTTCAATTCAATACACGCGCGACCCACAGTTATTTGAATTTTCCACCCCTTGAGCTTGATTTGGCGAAAGAATAGTTAGAGATTTTACAAGTGCGTTTTATTTAGAATAATATACAACAATATTGTGCACGAAACCATAACAAAAACAATTTACTAATATTTTGTAACGTTTTCTAAATATTTTAGGAAACAAAACGAATATGCCGTGTAGTGTCTTACGAATAGATTACCTACACACACAACATAATTATAATCATGGCACACTGTCAATGAAATCTCAATTGGATAGTAACGAAAATGTACAAAAAAAAATAACTATACTATACATAATAATATATGACTATGAAACAGATGTCGTAATATATTATCGAGACCGTTCGGGTATTTGTAATATTATATATTTATATAATAGGTATAAATAAGCGCTGTTATTGTATTTTTTAATATAATAACAAGAGGTCCAAAGCGGTTATATGATGTTTTATCTAAAAACAAAACCTAAAATTATAAATAGATAACAAAATATGTATTTGTCTAAACTCCAGCCTTTTGAAATTTCGAAAAATCGTTAATATAATATTATTATTAAGTACATATTATAATAATAAATATAGGTATTTTATAATATTATATGTTAAACTTATATCGAACTGTGAGGTAAAAAAAAAAATAAACAAATAATAATAAAAATCGCCACGACTAGTCTTTCAGCAACGAACATTTTGAAAAACGCAATCGTTCCCGTTTTGCCTCCCCCCAAAAGTCGCAGAGAACGCAAAAATCGGGAATGCTTCTATTATATTATTATTACTATGTTTGGCTTAATATGATTGAGCAATTGATTCCATTTTTGACCCTCACTCCCCAATGTATAGTATAGCACACACTGAAAACTAGCCGTGCGCGCGTCGACGACGTTATTGTTATAATGTTATAAATCATATTATATAATATGTGTATTAGTATATTATTATATTTATATAGAAAGAAAACCAACACACATCGCCGACGGCCGAATACGGGACGTGAACGCTTTTTTTTTTTTGTATTTCACGATGAGCTTAGCTGTCCTCGACGATCGCCGAGTGCACTAGATGGAGCTATATAATAGAACGCTCCCTAAAACGACACGCTGATCGATATTCAGTAGAACACACACTCTCGTAAGTATACGGTACGGCGCGGGGTTAGTGTCGACTATACTATATAATATATATACATACACATATCATCATCATCATCATCAATGTATTATATGTTATATATAGCAAGAGAAGCAAAAAACTTCGCAAGTTTCACACACACACCCATACTCACGCACGCACTGCACACACACTCAATTCATTTTGATATTACGTACAAGCATATATGTATATTGTATATATATATAACAAATCGCTGATTCAATCTATTATTAATGTTATTTTATTGTAAATTAAATAAGAGACTTTGAAGGGGGGGATAAAGTTTAGGTCTAGCTTCGGACTCTTATGTGGTTTTCCTAGTATTATCGAACACCTAAAAAGATGTTGCAAATGTATGAAATCTTAATTTTTTTTACTTTTAAGAATCGTATATCCTACTCTATCCCCATCCTCCCGATATTTGGGCCTTTGCTAAAAGTTTACAGCAAGTGGTTGAGTGCTGAAAACGATGATTGATCGAATTATATAAGAAAAAAAACAAATCAAAAGAAAAGAATACTACGCGATGACATCGAAAGATTTCGACAACAACAACGTAATTCTCACAATACATACAATTATTATACGATAATATTTCGAGTGGGTGCGATGAGAAGTGATGATAAGTGGTTGGGAAGACTGTGGAAAATTTCAACGAAAATTACTTTGCTATAGTCGTAGAGCAGAGGGTGAAGTGTATATAGTTGTTACCATAACGGTCGTCTCTCGCGGGGGGGTGTGAAAGTCTTCAGACCTGTCATCTGTGATTATCGGTGATTTGTGTTTAAGTCAAAACGAAAAATAAAATTATATAAAAAAAAAAAAATCGAACGAAACAATATATTTATGCGAAATCCGCCGTTTCCCGGCGAAATCGATTTCAATACGCGGCGAGCGCGTATATTATACGATAATAATATATAATAATATTATATAGGTACGCAATGATAGTGATCACGAACACGATAAACGAAACGACAAAAAATCCGTACAATACATATAATATTATATTATACAAAATTATTATTATTTTCATTTTCTAAACACCGTTCGACGAGCATAGGATTATAATAATATTATATTGACACGACTAATATTATTATTTCAGCGCACCGCGCGAAAACCATAATATCATTATTGTAATTTATAATAATATATATATATATATTATAATATTATAGTACAGGGGGTACCTATATAATACTGCGGCGGTGACTGTTGAGCGATGAGGGGCGGTCGCAGTGGGCGCGCGCGATCGACCACCGCAACCGCTGCGCAGAAGTCGGCGACGGGGAGCGGCGTGGCCGGGACGAAACGGGCTCTACTAAACTACTATACTGATGCTGCTGCTGCTGCTGCTGCTGCTTGGTCATCGAGGTCTCGGCGACGGCGGCGGTGATGTTGTTGTGGTTGTTGTTGTTGTTGTTGATAAAAGTTGCGGCGATGATGACGGCGGCGACGTGGATGATGCTCCAGCGGACGTCACACGCTGTCCACGCTGGCGAACCGCTCGCCAAGCTCGTCGCACACGTGTTGGCCGGACGACGGCGTGGGGCTGAGCGACCGGAGCGACGGCGGCCGGGGCTCGTGATGGTGTTGATGGTGGTGTTGGTGGTGCCGCCGGTGCCGGTTGTATCCGCCGCCCGCGACTCCCACGCCGCCCCCGACGCCCCGCCGGAACCGATCGCGGCGCCCGGAACCCGACCGCCGCCGGCAGCACAGGCACCCGGCCAGCATTAGCGCTAGCACCGTGCACATGGTCAGCACCGCCGACAGCACCACGTTGTCCATGGCTTCCGGTTCCATCGCACCTGCCAAACAGCACACGCATGCGCACACGGTGTAGTAGAGGTAGTTAAGCGGTCCTAACCTATGTGTATATTGTAATATAGTAGGCCGCGATATATTATAAGAGGGTCGTTTGCCGTTGGTGGCCGAGAACAGTTGCATAAACTGTGTTGGGATGGAGGTGGGTTCATATTTATATTGGCTTTCGACGCAGCACGTCGCAGTAGGTACCCAAAGCCGGATATTAACGAGTTAAAAAGTTTAAATGGAGAAATTAAGTTATTTTTGGCGAATGGCGATAGAAACCATATTTTAATCCGCTTCGCCTTTTAAAAAAACCCGACTACACCATTGATGATGGCGATTAAAGGTTAGATACGCCTTTGTGCGTTTAGAAGGGGAGTATACTCCTCTATACCTAACTGTAAATTAAACGTAAGGTTTTTACAAATGTTAATAAGTACCTAAACATAAGAAACCACAAGAAGTCCTAATTATATACGTCGAATATTTTTCATTTAGTGATTACGCACAGTAGTCAATATAAAGTTTTAAATTTTAAGTTCTGACGAGAAGGGGGGTTATACTACCTAATATTGTAGGTGCGGCATGATATTCATACGTGCAGGTAAAAAAATCTCAACCTAATTGATGACTCGTTCCGTTATTTAAATTGAACAAAATAAATTAATGCTCACATGAAAAGTTGAAAACAGTACTATAATACATAGCACGTTTTATACAATTAGTGAACTTTAGCACGAATAGTAGCGATATTGTAAAGATTTTATGGGGGGGGGGATATACACTTATAAAGAAAATCACGAAAAGGATTTAAATATATGTATGACTAAAATAAAAACTGATGATACGGCATGTCGGCATCTATACCGTAGTTCTCCCTCGCTACGATGACCACACTAGAATTATATTGATTTCATATTTTCGTGTACGCCACGATATTGCAGAAAATCCCATGTCCCCCGAGTAGTAAAGTCCAGTTTTTATGATTTTTCAAATATTTCAAATAAAAACGAATTGCGCATTTTTATTTCAGTCAGTCAATTTTCTCCAAATATAATTTTAAAGTAACTAGGTGTATCAGCGAATAAAAGCGAGACTAAGCGATAGGTCAATAAAAATGTTATATATATATAATTTAAAAATATTATATCGCTACCGGTATAATGTACGATTGGTTTATCACAGTATTTTTGTGTTCGAAATAAACTATTTTTTATTTCTAGATACCTGACGCATAAAAAACGTATTTCTATATCGAATTTTTTCACTGCGAACGGCATAATGAAATCTAATAATTATTAATTAATCTGACTTGACGTTATGCAAACGTCTGATGTACAAGAAGAACCGGCGCTCGACGCAACGTTCTTTTCCTCCGGTATTCGCGATCCTTACAACATAATATTATTATTATATTATTATTTACCCATTCTCACACCCCCTCTGATATCGATTAAACCCTCCCCCCGTAACGTAAAGAGTATATAATGTAGTACGTGCGTGTAAATATATATATATATATATTATACGCTTATGTGCAGCGTTATTTTAGAAATAAAATATTCCCCCGTCGATCGATATAGTTTTTGCCGTTTTATTTCCATCACGTATATATTATATATGCGCTGTCGTACAGATACGAGTGAGGGCGGCGCGTCAATATTGTTTTACGATCACGCGCCGAACAACACACACGGCCGATTTCACCGGTACCTACGCGGAATATTGCTAGGCCAATATATATATATATATACACATCCACACGGGCAATTTGTATTCGGTTCATTACTACGATTATTATACGACGAGACTTCGACGTGAGCGTATTTATTTATAGTTATATATATATATATATATATTATATACATGTAAGTACATTATATACGGCAGCGAGTCGAGACGCTTCGCGCGGAGGGCCTGTCGTAAAACCGCGTTCGAATGATTTATGATTTTTAGATAGTTCCACGCCGCCACTGCAATAATATACCAAGCACTAGTTTACCGCCGCTAACACAAAAATATATATACCTACATGTGTGCGTACACGTATACTCGTGTTATTATATTATTATTATATCGCAGTTTTTGGCGAACGCGAAACCAACGAATAAATGAGTTATCGAGTGAACACGAAAATAAATAATCGTACGTCTTCGAGGCAGCAAATCTCTATTTTCTCGAAAACATCAACGCGAACTTTCGGCTTTATACATTATTATTATATGTATAAATATATATATATATATATTATAACTACTGTATACCTACCTATGTGTGTGTCGTGTGGGTGTGTGGGTGTATGTGTGTGTGTTGTGTAAAGTGTAAATACGTGTCGGCGACCGGCATCACACTTCGCATCAATTTGTCAAATCGTCCGTCTGCGATTAATATTTACGCTTTTTGAAATGAAACCGTTTAATAACAAAATTATACCAAGACACGCAGTCGTTCGGAACACGTCTCTATCGTTTTTTTATAGTGTTCGTGTTTGAAAACTAACGAGCAGTAATTTTAATTTATTAATTTATTTCATATTAATATGTTGTTTACATTATTAATTAAGTAGTAATATTATTGTTCTGTTATTTATAGAATAAAAAAATCTATACACTAATTACTAAAACTATATTATTAACATGTGAGTAATATTTTAATCGTGTTTAACATTATTTAGGTACATCAATAACATTATATTACAAAATATTATATCTAATGAATGCATAATACCTATACTATTAAAATAAAAATCCAAATTTTAGATATATGTCGCATAACTGATATTATGTTATATAATAATAAACTAATTCAATAATATATTAATATCGTAAATTATTATTCATTTAAGTATTAAACAGTCAATATAAAGAGAGTAATATCATTATCAAACAGATAGACCACTGAAAACATATCCCCTGAAACGTACGAAGAAAATATCGTTAAATGTACATTAGGTTGCCTAATGATCTTGTCGATTTTCCCCGTAAATGGATAAATCTAAGTGACTATCAACAATATTACAATAATGTTATATTCATATTATGATCATTTTATCCTATTTGAGTAAATGCGACACCATTATGCGGTCCTATTTTTCACATTTTCAGTATACATCAAGGTTTGGGCGTCAATGACATTATATACCATTACAGAGGATCTAGTAAATAATACTCACAGTTGATTTCGTCCGACACGTCGTTGGAACCGCAATTCATCACGTTGTTGCACCTCAACTGATTGGATATGCAGTAACTCGAGTTTTCGCATTGAAACCCCGGGCATGAGTCAGAATTTACTAATACTTCAGTCCATGTCGCAGCGAAACCGGTGCCGTTACCCGATTTGTCGGCCACAACAAAACTGTATCAACATGAACAATGATATTACCTACATATTTCTATCCATCAGACACGATACAAAATGTTATTGCATATGTGCATATATTATATATTATATGTTCTGATCTATAGGTAGGTAGTACGCGTACTACTTAGTAAGCGTCATTTTGTAATTTCGGATTCTCTGAGAGAACGATGGTGGGTTTTTAAAATTTGTATTATGTCCGTGATCTTTTTTTCGGGTGAAAAAGGACTCATTCCCTTTCCGTTGCAAAATTAATGGTAAAATGTACTTTGTTATATAAATGGTATCTACTGAAAAAGTCATTTATTTGATTTTCTCACGTTTTTGTATAGTGCGTGAGGTGAAAAACGTTCCAATTTACTACAAACACGTTTTTCCTCGAATCGATAATACTTTTTCTGTTATAATTTGACGATTATAAAAACTAGATTCTCAAAACTTTCACAGATTAATTATAAAACTGATATACCAATAGAACTTATGTTCTTTACTTAGTGTTCTACGAAATATTAAATTTCTAATGGAATTTTACTTTGAATCGGTTTTTATCGATTATACTCGTATATCAATAGTTGAAAAAAAAATAATAACATGTTTTTCTTTTTATTTTACCTTATCCTGAACTGATTAGATTCGGACAGAAATTGCCACGACTCACTGGGCTTTTCACCGCACAACTCTAATGGTGGTTCATCTACGGATGGCCAAAGTCTAACAACGGCCGTCGCACACCCTCTAGCTGTAGAAATATTAAATTATAAGACATATATTAATTTCGTAGTATAAATATAGTGAGTATAATACTATATGTACTGTTTACATATAATAGTATATAAAATAATATGTATCATCTAGTAACAAAATCGAAATTATAGTTAAATTTTTACTGTTCATATTATAATAATAAGCGTTCTAAAAGGATTCTGTATACTTACTTGCCGGTTCTCCTTCCACCGAGAACGAGACAAAGTTGAGCAGTATTTTATAATTGGGCCTGACGTTTATAAACCAATTGCACGTTCTGCTGGGCATTCCTTTTTCCGGTGCAGTATATTTGAGCGGGAAATTCGGACTCTGCACCTTTCCAGAATCTGCATTACTGATATTACTACCGCAGTCTTGAAACGAAAATGAAAAAAAAAATCGATTATTAGTATCACGAATAACAATATGACTTTGATGTGTAGATATATAAATAACTAATGAACCACACAACTTACCACCAAATATCGGCTTGGCTTCGTCGAAAAAATACCTGGCCTTAAAGCCACTAGAGACACCTTCTGAATTTGTGTGCAGTAGCACCTTTAGACCAACCGCGCCCCGGTTAGATTCCAACGGTCCGGGGGCTGTCATACCGCAATATCTCCCGACGAGTTTCTCTGTGCCATCTTTGTAAATATTATATATTTCTAGCCAGTCTTCCTTGCAAACAAACACCCTGAATAATAAAATAATAATAATAATAATAGTATTACATTAATAAAAAAATAAAAATGTAAGTGTATTTAAATATTTAAAATATTAACCCCAATAAGTAATATATATTATTCAATAGTATACAACGCAGGTATGGTAAAAATAAATGCTAAATATAAGTAAAATAATAGTGTTAATTCCGTACCCAAATTGAACTAATGAAATATTGGTTACGTCAACTTTGATTTTGAACTGATCGAATATCACGGTGACCTGTTCGTTGGGCGTAGCCAAGAATAGAAACGTACAGTTTAGACCGTTGGGATAGTTGGCCGGGTGTCTGGGCGAGTTAAAATCTCCTCGTTTCTTAGACTCACTACGGTAAGTAAAATGACACGTGCCGTTCGGTGCAGCCGTTCCAGGTATAAGATATTCTAATGAATAGCAGAGAATAAAATAATACATTTAAAAAATATATTTATTACCTTGTGCTTACCAGTTTCAAACGTATATTTGGCTTTAAATCCTCGACCATGTAATTCGCCACTGCTGAAAACCATTGCTAGTCTAGCGCCTTCACTCGTCACTACCTTTTCATCGGCCTCGTCACCGCACATTTCGTAGTCAAACTTGTCATACAGGTCCATGGCTTCTTGTCCTCTTAAGTATAGCTTTAGGTAACCGTCCGTGCATCTTAAATTTAAACAAAAACAATTAAAAACCGTTCGACCTGTTTATAATACTGTGGTAAACACTTACTCCTGTTCGTTAACATGTGCTTTGGGTATGTTGAATTTTTGGAACTCCAGCTTAACCCTTTCCAAATCCTGTGCACCTTCGAGACCATAAACAAAATACCGGCATACGATTTTCGGAATGTACGGAAACGGGTAGTTAGGACTATATATAAATCCCGTCGAGGTTCGTTTACTTAATACTTTTTGATCGCATTCGGTGCCTCGAACGTGTTCTCCGTCGTTTATCCCGATAAAATCTAGATAAGCCCAAAAATTAAACCAGTTTAGTATTATGATAATTTAAGCTTTTATTATATATGAATAGATAGGTATGTGGCTAGTTTGAGGCAGACTTACCGAGCTTGACGAAACTTTCGCTAAATTCAAACATGCCTTTGAAACCACGGTTTTGCGTGTTCGCTGCCCTATGAAGTGTGTCGAAAGTTACGTATAAATAATTTTTAGTTGAGTACACCACTAAATTTCGTTGTTGACCGCAATACTGGCCGATCAAAGGGCTGGTAGCATTTGATCCGTCATAAATGCTTACGATGTCAAAAGGACAGCTGTAGAGGAACAAAATACACAGTATCGTAAATTCCATAAATTTATGTTACAAAGGATTATATAAATTATAAAGGTATATAATATATTATATATTATTATATACATTTGACAACAAAAAATTTTAAAAATGCTTACTGTGGACCTCCGTAAAATAAGTCAAAGTCTCGGAATTCTAACCGCACCCTCTGATTTGGTTGTCCGTGAAATAAGTATGTACATTTCATTCCTTTGGGATATATACCCGGGTACGTCGGCGTGAGAATAGTACCTATTTTTTTCACATTTGAGTTCACGACGAACGAACACGGACTGATCGGCGACGGTGTTCCCAGTTGGAATGCGGCTAAAAATACATATATTCAACGATCAGGACTTAAATTTGGACTAAGCTCTAATCTAAAGTGAAAGAAATTATTCAATGAATGAATGCTACCCGTTTCCAAAATGTTGACCGTTTTTACATTCCACTACAACCCTTTTCCGTCAAAAACGAAAAAGATACGATTACCAATTGCAATGTACTTATAAAGTAATGTCACTAACATGTAATAGTGCTTTACAGTTTATAAATAATCAAAAATACTTATAATAGTATACATACAGCAGTAATTGTTGATAAGAGACATAATAAATTACATCACGTCATCACAACCATCAAAATAATATTTGGGAACGTTAATCGTATTTTTTTCGTTTTAGGCGAAAAAGACTATACGTAAATTAAATAATGGAACCGATTTTTTAACGATTAATGGCTATACTATATGATAAATACTTACAGTCATTGCTGAACATGTAATAGCCTTCGAATAAGGATGACTCGGTCGAGTTCTTGTCCGTGTAGAAGCTAAACGCTACAGTTCTGTACAACGACGTCCGGTCCCTCGGTGGTATAAGACCGCAGTATCTACCTCCAAACGGTGAGTTTATCAAATCCTCCGTATCGACTTGTTGAACCTCCGAGTATACGTCCACGTACTCGTGCACGCATCTATAGACGATAATCCAAACTTATAAGCATATATTAATATAATATATCGTATAACACTACAATATATTTCCCATATCCCGACACAAAAAAAAAATTGATTAGTATGACGTGCACTTTCTGATCAATAATATAAATTATAAGGCTTCAACTAGTCATTTTAAGGACTCGTATACATATATATATAATATATACATCATCATATGTAATGCGTCACATATGCGTAGCAACAATTCATAGTAATGTATATAAGTAATATAGAAATTATGTTCTTCATTTTTAAACAAATATATATGTATTTATGTTAAAATATGACGTACTGTGTGATGTACCTACTGATGTGTGTTGAATGCTATTTAGAGCATCATTTGTTAATTGTGCGTAATGTATGTTATATTCAATAGCGAAGTAGCGTTATCATATAGATGTTGATATAAAAACAGAAGTTCTAGACAAAATTAAAGCCCCATAAGACCATAAGTGCATTAGACATTATCGTATAAAACGCATAAGTCATAATGATTAATAATGATGGGGAGTGAGTGCCGGCTAATATTATTTTAAATTTGCCCCACTTAAAAAAAAATTACACCACTGGTATTCTTATTTGAAACGTAAAACAAGCATCTTACTCTGGAGGTGTGCTTCGAAGCTTGAATGCGGTGAACGATACGAAGACCTTCTGGTGCGAAGCAGCCACGAACGTGTAAACGCACACTTTGGACTCGCCGTAGACGTTGGTAAACTCCGGAGCTCGGAACGTGCCATTCTGCGGACCGTCGTTACTCACAAACGTCTTATCACATCCTACATAGGAATCGAGTAACCGTTAAAACCGTCGAATAAACGAAACTATTAAAGACTATTATCAGTGCAGGATCTAAATATCGGGAAGCCGGGGTACAACTACTATTATAGTATTGGAGGCCTATTTTAAATATGCATATGATTATGATGTATTAATATTATATTATATTTTTCTGTGTTGGACTGAAAATAAGATGGACTTAAAAAAATAAAACATTTCAAGTACCTAGTTACCTCCCGGCCCGTGTGTTCCTTTAAATCGAGTCACAAATATAAGAGGTGCAAGAACTTGTCTATAATCATATATCTCGAATATAATACGAGTGCAAGTAATTTCTTATTAAGATTAACAATATTGATTTCCTTGTAAAGTTATAAAACCTAACTACAGTCTAATCTAATGTATTGCGTATGACATCAACTTAAGGTTCTACCTCAACTTTGGGGTTCCGAGAAATAGCACCCTCTGACTCCTACTAAATCTAAAACTAACTGTTATACGCCCGAAATGCTCGTGCAATTATAATTAAGCAGCTAACGATGCTTACCGGACGAAGACAGCGTTCTCTGAGCACTGGCGCATACCGATAACAGCAAAAACAACAACGACGACAAGGACACCATAAATCTGCTACCGGCATGCCAATAGTCTTCGGCCATGTTATGTCCTTGTAAAATAAATGAATCCCGTTACCCCGGTTAGTGAAATAATAATAAAAATAAATTGACTCGTTCGTCAATAAAAAAAATCACTTACCATAGCGGCAAGGCAGTATGGTTTCAATTGCAATGTCAAATCGTCATCTGGAAAGTTACATCTAACGAGCTAACCTAAACACATAACATAACACGTACTATACGGCGTTAGAAAAATACCAAATGTAAAATTATATAATTATATTATAGTGTACAATAATAACACTGACTACACTCACGACTAACTCGGCGCACTGTGAGCATCTCAGTATAAACACTCATACTAAATCTGCGCGCTGTGCGCATCGGTAGAAAGTAGAAACACTCATACTAAATCCAAGCGCTGTATGTATCTCAATAGAAACACTAGAAACACTCATACTAACTCAAACGATCGAGGCGGTATATATATATATTACATTAAACCGAAGCCGGAGCTATATATTATACATTCAATAAATGTCAATGTGTTGCAGTGCTGCATACGAGATCAGTGGCGGATCGACCGTGTTACTCGGGAGAGGTTGTTTAGATTGTGTGAAACCGCGAAAGGGCACACAATATATTATAAAATGGTAATAATATGTGATTGTAGATCATGCCGTACAACTCGTAACAATCGTTATAACACATGATACTATGACGAAATGTTTTACATAATATAATATCGTCGAAGGAGGATGAAACGAACGCACACTCTATAGACATTGACGACTATTTGCATACACGCGCGTGTGGACGGATGATTGGGAAGGTTATATAGTCATATCACATCGACACGCCACTGATTAGTGCAACTCTGCAGAATATATACTTCTTGTCGTATACATAATATAATTATAATGTACTTACGCGTGTCTCGGTGATCAGTAAGTCTAGTGCGGCACGCGCCCCGTTCCAAGTGGTGCGTGCACCGCGGTTTACGTGCAGGTGAGCGGCTACGGTCCTGTATGCGTGTATGCGACAACGCCACTGCAAAGGCACGCGCCCCGTCGGCTGTGTCGTACAAATGTGTGCAGCAGGATAGGGTACGGCGGCGGCGGTCGTTGAGCAATTTATCGGTTATCGGGCGGACGACGGCGGCGGCGAGAGGCGCGGTGGCGGAGGAGCGTGCGGGGATCGAGACGAAAACGGGCGAAAAAAACGCCGAAAAACCCGAAACAACGCGAAAAAATAACTAGGTCAATTCCGGCGGCGATGCGTCTTCGGTCGTACGTCGTACCGTCGATCCGTATGTCAGTCGGTGCGAACGAAAAACGGCGTCGTGCGTACAAACAGCAATAATACTATGTGTATAATAATAATAATAATAATAATAGTACGCCTACGCTATAATAGCGCAAAAGCACTGCAGCGCGCGCGACGAATGTTGTTGTTGCGTTGCGCGTCGTACGCGGGTCTGACGCGAGGTAAGCGGTGACAGCGGCGGCGGCGGTCTCGATCCGCGGGCGAGTAGGGGGCAACGATCGGGGGCGCGCGCGCGCGCGCGCAGGGATAACCGGCAAAGCTCGCGGAGCGGACGCGCGCTCGGCGGATCCTGCGGCGGCGGCGGCGTACATACGCGCAGGACTCGGAGAGGGGACGCGCCGGCGACCGGGCGTGCGCGGCCCTGGCGGATCGAATTCGGCGGCGGCGGCGG
>VUJU01004659.1:0-17496 GCA_009835225.1 Aphis craccivora
TTTGTATAAGTAGCTAAGAGTTGAAAATTCAAAACGAGATTTTCCATAAGTTTAGCTTATAATAATTATAAAAAAACATAAATTCTGGTATATTCAAGCCATTAAAACATTATTCACCTTTTTCACCAACCATTCAAAATTATATTCTAGACTGACAAATCTTCTCCGTTCAGAATCGTTATTCGTATACAATGATCCATACGGCACCTAATTTACAGCAGAGCCATACCCATTTACCCCCCCCCCTTTTTTTAATGACCGGACTTTATGCATCAAATTTAATGTAATAATGTATTGATTTAATTATCATATTATCACATCATATATACATATAGACAACAATTTATTCCTCACAAAAAAAAAAAAAAAAATGTAGAAATATTTTTTGATTAATTTTTAATTTTTAATTTAAATAGTTTAACTTTTTGATGTGTTATTGTCATAGTTTTAATTTCTTTAGTTACCTAAATAACTTTAACTTAATTGTTGGAATTAGATAGGTACAAATTTTATTCTTTGATAAATCAAAGGAATATAAGAATTCTCCTGTAGAAAAATGTCTTTTCTAATTTCTTCGTTTGTTCAAAGTACATGCAGGACGTTTTAAAAACACGAGTTGGCAAGATAGTATTTCCGGAATGCTTTTACGGTTAGCAGGGTGTAGAGAGTAGTGGAGAAAAACAACTCGAGGGTAAAAGATTGGCGGTGGTCCTCGATTCCGGCGTGTCATTGTTTCCGCATTACTTTGCTCGAATTCCTTGTCGAATCTGGCGCAAAAATGGAAATGAAAAACCACGGTTGTATATACATTATACAATGAAAAAGAGGGCAAAAGATCCAATGCGACTAGTCATCCGTCGTCAAAGCCGCATTAACGGCCGTTTTGCCGACAAACCACGGAACACATTTTTCTCCCTGTACTCTATTTTCTTCGATTTCTTATAAAGGGGTCTAACATAACACGTAGTATGTCTGCTATAAAAACCTAAATATAATTTCCATCGACATTAAGTTTAAAATGTAAGGTACAACTACAATTTACAGTACATACATATTTCATTTCGAAAGTATATTATGTATAATTTAACGTTATTTGGTATAAGTGTATACATAATATTCATTTATAAGGCGCATTTAAATTCACATACTAAGCTCTCATTGGTTTTGTTTATTTACATACTCAGTTGAATGAAGTGTTTAATCGTAAATATATAGGGGAAATAACTCAACAATAATTTCGGTTTAAGGTAATATTGTTTACGCGATATTTGTTCATTGGTTATAAATATAATTTTTAGGGTAGTAATTCAATATTGTTTTTTAAAAAGATGTCTTATTGTCACAAGAAAATAAATATTTCAATAATTAGTTATTTTAAAAAAAATATCAAATAATATAAGATACCTAATAAATACTATTTATTTAAAAAAATGGACGATATGATTATATGAAAGTAACAAATGATTGCATCATACAAAGTTGTAAACTCATTCATGAAGAATTATCTACACATAGCAGCTTTTACTAAATTGTACAAAATTAAATAATTAAATATTATCACGAAAATAATATCAAATAGGGATGATGCAACAAGTCAACATTTATGAGGGTTTATCACAAAGATTAAACAGTATCTTACACTGTAATATAATTTAAATATGCCAAATGGTTAATTGCTTATATCTATTCTATTACCTACGCCGTGTGATATGAAGTATATATTATTATGTAGTAATATGTAAAATATTAAAATATATAATATTGTTGATATACTTAAGAGCATTAATTTATTAGTATGTTATTAAAATAAGTCTATCATTAATTTGATTTAATTATTATGATTATTTCTATAAAAAAATAAGCGTAGTGCAGCGTTAATAATATTTTAAGCGTTTAACCTATAATAATTATAGGTTAAATAAATAATAATAGGTTAATTATAGGTTAATAAATTATTTATTATACATTTCTTAGAAAAAAAAAAACATTTATAGATAAATAAATGATGACAACTTAATATGTACATTTTTGTAATAAATTTAATTTTGATGTCACTAACTGCATAAAAATTAAAATTTGGATAAAAAGTTGTTTATGTGTTCATCAAAGTTATCAATCAAATTTAATGTTTAAAATACGACTCTAACACAAAAATAATGTTTTAAATTTTTCGTGATGACATACATTTAATGAAATATATTATCATATGTGAATATAGTATACTTAAACTATTATAATATAATACCTACTAACATTATTTTTACAACTATATACTATATATATATATATATATATATCCTATTAGTGTACTTATATCAAAAACCCTGTAAGTGCCCATGTGTCAATCCATTTGACAGATTAAGTGTTTGCGAACACTTTGATGTCATATACTCCGCGTGTATATTATATATAGATGCTCGCATGAAAGCATATTTACTAAATATACAAGGAACTGCGTAGGTACTTGTAATTTTATGTGCATGTAATATATATTTAACAATAATATATTTGTATATCAACAGCTACACCTGTGAATATTTACCTACAACTGACGATAAATGGTTGTAGTTAAAAATTAGTAGGTAGGTATTTCAAACGTGTTCACTATATAATAGTCGGATAAACTTATAGCGAAGAGCAAAGAAAAAAAAATTGAACGAAAAACAGTGTTTATATATAACCACCGGTTACAGATACAGACAGATAGGTTGCCGGGAACTGGAATAGGCAAAATCACCAAGACTTAAGGTCGGTGTGAGAACGCTGTTCGGCGGCTGGTTTTTTATTTTTACAGCATATATGTATAATATAATGTTAGGTACTGCAGAGATGTGCGACGGGGGTTTTGACAGCAAACACACACATATACCTACACATGCAGACTACATTTGTGCTCAAGCACGTTATAATAGTAAAGAGCAATTTGTTTGAGATTCCATCGCGGCGTCGGGCGCAAGAGAGCTTATGAATTTATTATGACCGCGTGTGGAACGCGAACGCGACAGTACGTCGTGCGGTGAAACGAGCTGCATAAAATATGGATACCTATCTGGTATTGTTCGTGAAAAATAAAATAAAACGTATATTGTGAACAACGTGACTTTATTACGTATTACAGAGAGCATTTTTATTTCATTCGTATATAGTTTGTTCCGTATATGTGTATTGTGTATATTGTATTTAATAATAGTAATAAATTAATTGAAACTCGATTAAAACTGACGGTTGATTTTTCTGTCCATTTTAGTTCCACGAAACTACAGCGGTGCATATTATACACAAAAACGTTAAATACAACTGCAACATCCTTCATTAATGATAAACATTTAGTTTTAATTTTTTTTTTTTTTTTTTGTTCAACTCGCCCAAGGGACTTAATTAACACACAACTCTTTATATATATATTTTTAAAAGGGTAAATTCATGATTCTGGCCCCACGCCATCATGAAACATTGAAATATTATTGAATTTTATTTAAATCGATAATATTTGTTCACATTTTTTTTGCAAAGAATAATGATTATTGCTAATTTCAACAATAAAATAATATAACCACGTGATAATAATACTATTCTTACGTACAATAACTGAAAAAGAAAGTAACTTTTTAGTATACTTATATCTATTATTCAAAAATATTTAATAAAATAATAATATATTATAAAAATATATAATTCTACCGTAAAAATACTTTATTGAATTGTATAAATAGTATTCCTAAATATATTTAGTTATGAATTGTTTAACAATAGGGTTATATAGGTAATTTGTTGTTTTTTAAATTATATTTAATTTGGTTATAGTCATACATATAAATAGTAATAAAATATATTTGTTCATAATTATAAATAAATATATAACTATACTAATTAACTAAATTTTAATTATTTAAAAAAATATATATATAATATTTTATGTTTACTATTTAGTATAGGTAAAGTGTTTGATTCAATGATAAATATTAATAATATTAAATTAAAAATTCACATTATAGTCTTAAAAGAATTACTAAAATTGTATAATATACCTACACATTTAATATTAACTAATTGTTAATTTAAAACTATTATTATTTCTAAATAATTATTAATTAATGATTAAATATTATTTTAACAGTAACATAATATTATTATAGCTGGGCGACATTATACTATTTTGATTATTCAGTTACATCTCCATAAGACATAGGTACATTTTGATTAATGAGATAAATAATTGCAACATTATGTATAATTTATATAAAAATGCACCTAATACTTGTCATTTATTAATAATGAATTATAAATGTATAATAAGGAATAATGTTGTCAGTGAAATTAAATTTTATATATTATATTATAATTTTAATTCAGTTCTAATAAAAATTATGTAAAAATAAATTATATAATTACTTACAACCCAGGTATAAATGACAAAATATAGCATTGATATAAATTATAACTTTTATTTTATGTAATTAAAGGTTACATTGTTTAATTTTAAATAAATTTTAATAATTAATTTATAAATAAGTAGGTATGAAACAAAAATGTTTTGATATAGAATTATACTTCAATTTTTAACATCGATTTAGTATTCACCTACCTATTTTTATTAATATGTCCCAACATCGATTATATAATTATACAAAAATCTTAAACTTTATCTAATAGAATATTGAATTATGTTAATCGATATTTTTTGAAATACATTTAATACATTGGTACACAGAATTTTTTATTATTCTATAATATTTTTTTATTTTACTTTAATGAAATATAAATCTAACATAGATAGCAACTAAAACTGATGCGGCAATTTAATGTATAGTTATGAATCAACTTTTTAATCTCTTAGTTTTTAGATAAACTTATTTTTTTAGTTGCTGCTGAAAAAATATTTGATTACCAGACATAGCCTAAACTATCAAACATAATAATAAAGAATAAATATTAATATTAATATAGGTTTTTTATTATATTATAACCGATCCATGCTTGTTAATTACGCACTTAGTTTTATTGATATTAATATCATTTACTTTTATTTGAGATAGTTATTTGATAATATCAAAATTTATATTATAATTTTTAGATGATTGATAAGTTTAATTTGAGTACCAATATCAAATATTAAGACCTAGTTTGTGAAGTTAACTTTAATTAATAATGTTTATATTAAAATACAAAACCATTATACATTATTCAATTTGTATAGTAAATATGTTTATTTTTATAATAATTCATTTTTACTACAATACATTGATTGTCTAAAAATATTTCCTTTGGGTATCTATATTGTTTTTATAGTAGTAGTAATTTATTATTTCACTATAAGTATCATGCAAAGTTTTTACATTAAATACAAATATAAAACAATTTGTTTCCAAAAGCAGAACTTGAGTACGATTTAGAAAAGAATAGAGTTCTAAAATTAAGTTAACTAATATATTATAATTCATAGGAGTGCGCAGGACTTAGTGATAAGTGTTGCTAAAAATCATATATCGTCGGCTTAATTCGCAATTATCGTAACTCCAAAATGACGATTTTTCAGAAACAACAAAAAACATCTCATTAATTTAAAAACATTTTTAATAGATAACTGTATTGCTTAAGTTTATTATTTATGATTTTGTTGATATTTTTTTAATAATTTATATATTTATTAGAATAAATGAACTTGTGGAAGGAGTTAAGACTTTTTCCCTCTATATGCTTTAATATTTTATCACATATTATTATAGTGTCATGGAGTTACGACAATTTCCCTTGATTGGATTCTACTTGGAGTTGAAATTTTAATTACTAATAGTACTAACTATTGTTAGATAGAAAACATAAAATCTGTGAGTGTTTTGTAGCCCACAGGTGTTAGCATACCCTACAACAACCGTGCGCACGCCTATAGTTACCTATTATATAAAGATTTAAAATATAAAACTAAAGTAATATACTAATATTAAAGGATTTAGTTAGTATAACATAAATAAAAATGTATTTATATTATAACTATTCTATTATATTCTAACTATCAATTTTTAAAGTGATTATAGTTGTATAATATGTATAGTAACGCAATATTTAGAACGTAAATAATAATTATTTATGTTTACTAAAATATACGTAGTTAGTTTATTAAACTGTAACTGAATTGTATGTATTCCATTGCAATCTTCAAGTTTTTATTAAACATGTATATATTGCATTTGTTTGGAAAAGAGCAGAGTAAACAATTTTATCAGCTCAACTATTTAGGTATTTAAATTTTAAAAAAGGGGGAAATAGGTACCGCTCTGCTGTACATTAGGTTCCGTAGGGATCATTATTATATATTATAGGAGGGTTAAATTTGAATCTAATGTAATTATCATTGTATACGAAAAACGATTCTTAACGGAGATAATTTGTCAGCCTAGGATATAATTTTCAGTGGTTGGTGAAAAAGGTCGTTTATGTTTTAATGACCTGAATACATCAAAATTTAAGTTCTTTTATAATTATTGTAAGCTAAACTTATGAAAAATCTTGTATTAAATTTTTAACTCTTAGCTACTCATACAAAAATTTTTATGAATTATACCTACAAAATAATTTGCAAATATTCATGGTTTTGACGAATTTTTGTCAATATTTGAACTTCAAATGCTAATAAAAAAAAATATTTTGCCTATATATTCTTATAAGTTTTTAATCACTATAAGAATAACCTATGAGAAGCTTTGTATTAAATTTTCAAGTATTTTGATTGAACCAAAAAAATTTTATCGACACTTCAAAAATATTTTTTCAGAAAAATTGAAAATTTCAGTTGTCTATAAATAGCTCAAAAAAAGTCAAAATATTTTGAAAATTAAATCACGTAAAGAAAACGCCAATCTAAATAACTGTTAAAATTTTCAAGTATCTACGACTTGTATTTTTTGAATAATAACAAATATTTAAAATCGTTTGAGGATAAATCGTTATTGTTACGCTATTTCCTAAAAATTTTAATTTCAAACGCACTTAAAATTTTTCCAATAATGACGCTACGAGTTTTCTCTATAGCTACTCGAAGAAAAACTTATGGAAAACTTAGTGTTGTATTTTTAATCCTTATTTAAAAACACAAACAATTTTATGATTTTTTAACTTCAAAATTACTTGCGAATTTTCGCGTTTTCGACAGATTTCATAACAATTTGAACTATAAACGCTTATTAAACGTCATCCAAAGTTTTTTATCGACACTTTAAAAAAAATTTCTCAAAAAAATCGAAAATTTCAGTGGCCTATAAATAACTCAAAAAAAGTCAAAATTTTTTGAAAATTTAACTGTATATAAATAACACTGACATAAACATTTGGTGAAAATTTCAAGTATTTACAGTGATTAGTTTTTGAATTACAACCATATAAAAAAAAACGATTTGGTTGAAAACTTGTTTTGCGTAAAAAATCCCGTTTTTCCTTAATTTTTTTTGGTTTTTCCCGGCGCTTTTGAAAACTATTGGGAAATTCAAAACATGACCTCCCCAATGCACCAACTAGATTCATTTTTCTATCGGAAACCCTCAACGTTTGAAATTGAAGCATTTTTTCGACACGTTCTCGTGTACACAGACACACAAAAAAAAAACACACAACATCGTAAAATCAATACATTCATCGCTCCGCTTAGAATCTAAAATTAAACATGTAAAAATTGTAAATAATACCCCATAACCTAACCCCGCTCTTAGAGTGTTTAAATTTGGTGATTATAAAAATAAATTACTTGATTTAATTTTTCGAACCTCAATCCATCAGTAAATTAATATTCTGATATTTTAGTATAGTAATAGTGAATAAACGATATTATGCATATGTTTTTTTCGAAATTTATCTTACCTTATTTTGATTGATATTTTTTGTTATTAAAACTAAAGTCTTGCAAAATTCAGATAAATGGCGATTGCTGTAATTTCAGTGGTATTAGTGTTAATCTATAGCAAAACATTTGTCGTAGATTGTCCAGTCACTTTTATCGGAACAAGTGGCAAAGGATAAAATAAGTTGATTTTTTAAGTCAAAGTTAGGTTTAGTTAAAGCAAAAAAAGAATAAAATAAAAAAAAAGGCCAATCATTCTTCTATTCAGAAGTTATTACGGCAGCAGGTGTGCTAATCAACGAACAGCTCTAGAAATCGTTAACTCAGGCTACACACACACACACACACACACACACATACATACACCCTTATACCGCCTGTACACGACCAAACCCGTACCGGGGGGGGGGAGTACCGCGTCAAAGTTAGTTCTCCGGTATACCTATATAATATACAGCTACCGCGCCCATCTCGACACCGGATCGCCGCCTCATCGATCGTCCACACACATTAAACGTACAAATAAAATGTCCGGAAATGACAAAGCTTGCTCGGCCGCGTCGCAAAACCACGTCACGTATAAGCGACAAGATTTCCACCCTCTTTGTCCGTCGTACAATAAAACAGAAGAGGGTCTCTGAACAACATACGGTCAAAGTGCATATGTGACCTCGGTGAATCGCCAACACGCACTATTTATATTTAACCTACCTTTATATATATATAAATGACGGTAGGCATATATACTCGGACGTTTTCCTAGAGAGTATGGCGATCACGTATTCGATATGAGAAGTGGACAACTGCACCAGCAACCTAGCACTTGCCCTAAATGAAAGAACCACCGAAAATCTCGGGGGCAAAGAGGTCGTAATTAACTGTCTTCATATAAAAGGCTCTTGGGCCGGACTTTTAATGAACCACCCACCCGCTGTTGTACATAAAAGGTTTTTGGTTCTTTTATATATAAGATGATGAAGATATACCTATATACCTAACGTAGAAATACTGCAGTTTACTATTACTGCTGCTGTCGCTGATTCTCATTTCCAAAACATGGAGAGTTGAAAAGGGTGCCGCACTGCAGTTATATAAATACAATACATACTGTTATTATTGCCTTATTTCATGTATGTTTTATTATATTATTAATGCCATTCAATCGTTTTTTTTTTTTTCAATAATGTATGAACAGCATAGTACTATAGATTTTAATACAGTTGATAAAAGGAGTAATAAAATACTGCTGAGTGCTGATATACCAAACATCTACGCATTTATCAACCGACATATTTTTCTGCACTTTATAAAGAAATTGAGGGAGTGAAAACAGTACTTACAGTTTATCATTTTTTTTTATTATTGCATAACTTAATACAGATATTAATATATTATACGTAGGTACGTAATATCGTAATATCAGTATAGTATACATTATAATACATATATATTATACTACTTCATAACTCTATAAATTAATATACATAAAATATACATTTAAAAGTTTTTAAATTATGAAATTTTTTCATTATATTTGTTAAAACAAAATATGGGAAATGGAATCATTTTACTCCTATAATTTTAAAATATTTTTAGATTCAAAGTAGAGTGATGAATGTATTAATTTTATAATGATGTTAATGATGTGTATGTTTATTTGTTCTGTCTATCATTCACTTTTGGGGCAGTAAAAATACCTCGATTTCAACTTTTGAGTTTAAGTTAAATTTAACTTAAGCACATTTTTTTTTCATATTTAAGTTTTGAAAATTGAATATAACATTTTTCATGTTTATTTCATACTTATATCATAAAATTTAATAATTATATAAAGGCAGTTATTTATTATTTATAGACATTTTAGGTTCGCTCATAAACGATAATAAAATAAATGCAATATTTTTAGAACAAATTATATCAACCTACCTTATTAATACTAAAAGTAAAATAAATAATTATAATAATGATTTTAAAAAAACATATCATGAAATATATGTATAGTGATATAAGCTGAAAAACCGTCTCTGTTTAGAATCTATTTTAATATACAATGAATAATGGTAGATATATCATTGAATTTAAATTTATCATATTATTCATTAAAGTGACCCACTCTACACTTACTATATTGTCAAGCTATACGCACTTGCCTTATTTTTTTAATACTGTTTTTTCATTATTTCTATTTTTATGTTTTTAGATATTGAAGATTAAAGTAGGTACTTATTGTTTTAAGAAAAAAAAAGTATTGGTCACTTATATATAACTATTTTATGAAACAGTATATAGACACATTAAGCACATATTGTATTTTTGTTTACAAACCATATTAAACTTTCTGTTCTGTCGATGAAATTAATTTAGACAAAATTGACATGTATTATTGTATTGTCATAAATTAATTTCAAAGTGAATTATTTCATATAAATGCGTCTTTTAATCTGAGGTCTCACGTTCGGATTAGGTATTACAGTCATGGTAGTACTTACTCGTATATAAAGGGTCCGTTCCGTCAATAAAATATCATGTAATTCGCATCATGAGTTTGGAAGGTATATATGTATGATAATGGTGATGGTGCTACTACGTGATCAGGGTGTGACTGATATTTTCCTTACGTTACTATACCCCAAAACTATTGAAAACTCGGTCGGGGCAAATAAATAAAAAAGTATAGGCATCGGACTTTCCGAGATGACACTTCCGGTAGATGGTCTTGGCCGATAAATGTGTCCCACGCGGCCATATACCATGCTCGAAGGGTTCTGGCATACGATACTATATCCGTGATTTGTGAACACAGCACGGAAATCGTTAAACATTCACGGTCACTATAAGAGCTGCAGAAACACGTGCCTATAGCAAAACCTTTAAATCAGCCAACCACAGCTTTTCTACTATTTATTATAATTGAGGTCATACTTACTGAAATTGAAAAATGTTGGTTTACCTGTGTAAAAGTTCTAATCGGTATTGATCTCCCAATCGAATTCATAAAATACATTATTATAACGCATGACGTACGGAACACTATATGAACCCAACTTAGAATTAAAAATGATTCTTTTTAATTTTCAGATATACTAAACCATTAAGGTTTTAAATCTTAATTTAAAATTAATCGATTAATATAGTGAAGCTTATATGGTGGAAGAACTGATATTCATTTAACGTGGTTCGAAAAACAAAAACTTATGATTTGCTCTTACATTTTTATAGTGTATTGTGTATTTGTATGTATTTATCTGGTTAATTATTCATTATTATCTCTCTATTTTATAACATAGTGTTACATTTTCTACAAAATATAGTAAAAAATCATTTATAAATTATGTATAAAAAAACAACTAAACGATAACACTATAATAGTATCAAATAATCGCTTTTACCCAGAAAACAACAATAAATTATTAACTTAATATAACGTAGGAAGTGATGACCTGAAATATCGTATAATATAGCAGGTTCATTAAAAACTAAATGTGACCATAATTTAGTACAAGCACAACACATGTGCTGCAGAGTGAGACTACCGGGGTTATATACACAGGTCCAGGGCAAATATGTCATAATTGAGATAAGACTATAGCAGACGATTAATATTCAACAAACCAAAGGTTAGGCAATCTAGTTTACTGATATGTTATCCAAAAACTACTTAATGACGTTTTGCTTTAAAATGATAAATTACCTGATTATATTTTTTCCGTGGCTGTATATTATTATAATATTATCATCTTAATATTATTATTAATGAGTAATGACTAATATAAAATTATGTGTTTGTTTAATGAATATAACGAACATAATAGTTTACTAATAATTATATAAATTTAACATTAACTACTTAAGGTGTTCGCCTCGTGAATGTTTAATTCAATAACAACATAATATCTTTATGTATACTATGTATGCATATATTATACATGACGTAAAGGTATTGATTAAGGTATTTATATATTTTTTGATATAGGTATCTATTTATTTCCAATATACCTATATTAGGTGATTAAATTGTAATTTATGGCTCAGAAATTTTGAAATTCAAACCATCAAAAAAATTATTATACTGAAAATTTAATAATTTAACGATCGATAAACATTATTTGCTCTCAAACGTTATACAGTGGTATTGTGCCATAATACTTATTACGACTTCTTGTCGTATTATCGCGGTACTTTCCATATAAATTATACCTATGTATTGAACGCCTATAGAAACAACTTGTGTAGTTAAGGTTTTCCACCGACGGTTGTGGTATATTATATGCTGTAGCACTCTTGACAAACCAGCATTTCGGACAATGTGTTTAAAACGACCGTTACCGGGGTCCTTAAGGAGGACAATAACGACGCCATTCGCGGCACGCTGCGACCGCTTAAGAATCGTTTTTCTCGGTGCCGATGCGCCCATTTACACGCGTCGCTGTTTGGCGCTCCCTCGTAAATAATTTAAAAAGGAAAACGAACGTCGTTACCGGCAAATGGCAGCACTAAAAAACCGTCATTAAACAGCCCAAAGACATCAAAGTGGTCCCTGTCCGCTAATTACAGGCGGTAGGAGGACCGGTGAAAAATAAAATGTAAAGACGACACTTCAAGCCACGGGAAGATAGTTTCACTTTACTTGAATATACAGGCACATTAAACATTGAATTACACACATGTATACTCATGATGCGTATAAACATTTCAAATAACTTGTTGAATTAGATATGATATTATCGACCGGAGAGTGTAATATATATATATATTAAGACTTTTACTGACTCAAACCCTCAGATATTATATTAGATAGAATATTATATTCCTCGTGTCGGTATAATAATAGGGATGGTTATACATATCTGAAATGGTAGACATGATACACATAAGACCCCCCCATTCTCCAACTATCGATAGTCATCAATCTACCGATCTGGGTACAGAACTGATCCAGTGCTTCTGTAGTTTGTGATCGTTTTTACCATGCGCACGTAATTATAATATTATATAAACACTGTAATGCGGACGTTCTTGCATTTCACAAAAAGATTCCCAAAACCATTCTAAATTATTGAAGAGTCGAAACATGAATATTCTACTAAAATGGTAGAATTCTACTAAAATGGGAAGTACAATACGGTCCTCAAAAAGAAGCATTAATTAAATTGTGCAGGTACTGACGCAAACGTCTTCGTTACATAATATTATATATCAGCCTATAGAAGAGGATACAAATAGTTTTAGTTGAAAAGCTGAAAAAATTATCATGAATGCAAATAAGGGAGCCACGTTTCATTTTTAGTTTATATAAAGTTTAAAAACTCAAAAGAACTATTCGAATTTCAATTTAGATACATCAACATTTTCTATAAAATCATATAATTAACAATGTACAAGAATACGGGATGTTCCTTATTAAAAATAAAAGTTTGTACAAGCTTAAGACAGTTCTTTAATGGCATAAACATCTCAGTGTTTAAAAATAAAATTTTAAGTAGAGATATTAAAATTTCTAAAAATCTGAATTTAAATAATATCTTGATTAAAGGTTAATATTTTTTTGGAGATAATCATACACGATAAATCACTGTGTATAAGTATTATAATTTATAAACATAGCACAATGGTGGTGGTTTTAAGGGTAACTTAGGCAGAAATCCACAATGATGACTAAGGTTTTTGAACGAGATATTTTGGTTATTATAAATTAACTATTATGCAGATTCTGCTGTGTTGTATAGGTACTCGTATAGCTGAAGTCAATTTCTTCAACCCTCCCCTTCAATCAAATTCAAAATTTTTATTCAGCCCTCGCTTGTAATTTTTTTTACAGATTTAAGATGGCCCTTTTAATTTATATACTCACTAAAGGCAACAGTTTAGAAGTCTTATAGTGAATTTTTGACTACACATTATTATGAATATGAAAATTGTATATTATTTCATTATTATTATAGTATACCTAGTACACATGTGCCATGTGCGTATCAAATACAATTGTGAATTTCATTTCATGTCTATACCGTCTTAGTTGTTGTGGTGAACTTATAGCCTAGAGGTTAACTTCATTTACTTAAGCATAGGTACTTATAATACATCAGTATTTTAATATCATTGTACTAACTAGGTATCAAGTGTAATCGTTGTTTTAGGTATATACTTACAGTTAAATTGCAACGACATGCAAGGAACGAACCCTTTATGTATTGCGGACGTGCTGCTGCCTCGAGTGACAGCGACATTTTGATCGAACGTTTGGCCCATATTATTATTATATTATATTAAAGTCGTGTACTGCGGCGGCAGTGGCAGTTACGGCAGCAGTACGTACAACAGTGCAGTACTGCAGTGGTTACTCGTATATTATAAATTAAAACTGAACGCGTGACTCGTCGTCATCCGATGCGGTGAAATTACATTTTTGACGTTTGTGACTGTTTTGCTGTAGCGTTGTATAATATGTGGAAATGCTTCATTACGTCTCTTGTTATTTATAATTCGTTGTAATTTTAAAAACCGTTTTCAATTAAAAATGTAATAACATATAGGTACTTTGCCAGTTTAACTGCGTATGTCGTCATTATTGATATTGATTATTTTTTTTTCATATTTTAATCATGCATTAGTAAAACTTAATATAATATTTACTAGTAATATATAACTAGTAATTGTTATATATAGGGATCATATTATAAGAACATATTGAATCATTAATTTAACAATACTATGTTATATTCATTGGCGTATTTAGAATTTTGCCGCCCTGAGTTCACATTTTTTTCATACCCCATTCAGTTTCTCTTGATTCTCGTGTTTTATATTATTAATAATATTATATAGTTGATTCAAAGTTCTAGATATTTTATTTATCACATCATATCTGTCACCAGTGAAATATAAAATTCTACTTTATTCTTTTTACTGTAGAAGCTATAGAAAATAGAACTAGGAGTGCAATAATGAGATTGAAATTTATATTACTTCTATTATTATTTATGAAATTTTTAATTTCCATATAAATATATTCATTGAATGATAAAACAAATATAAGTAAATAAATAAATTCAATGATTTTTTTCTGGAAAAATCTTTAGTTATTTTATCACAACTTAATGATTTTATCAATTGTACAGTATATTTAAAGGTAAACTCTAATATCAAATACAGACAAATTTCCCATATTACTTAAATAACTGCAGTTATTCATTGTCACCCAAGGAAATATTTTAACTATCTAAATGCACTGAATGAGCGTTAAGCTGAGTAAAGTATTTAATAATATGCATAACACATAAAAATAAAAAATGAAAATGTACGCAATTCAATATCTATCTATATAATATGGATATAAAAACCTTACAAATTTTTATCTTTAATGTCATGAAATTTTAAGACTAATTTTATTGACTTAATTTTTGTGTAGCTCAATAAATAACCACGTAAATAAATACATTCATTCATAAAAGATAATACATAAAGATTATGATATTGTTGTGTAGCTTTTCGGCGGTTATTCTTAATACTAAAACTCACAATTTAACATAAAAAGTTGAATAAAAATCAAAAATAAGCATTAATATTTTCTTACAAATTTATACGACTTTTCAATTCTATAAAGTAATGAATTCAGTACGAACCATATACATAATAATATAATATAATATATAATTATTAATAAAAAATCAATAATTTCTAATCGATTTTATAAGTTCATTTTTTAAAATATGATGTTGATAATTTTTTTTAAAGGTGTGCAATATGATTTAATCGTTTAATCTGCTCCCACTAATAAATTGATTGACAAGAATTATTGTCCTTAAAAAAGTGCTGTCCATGGGACTTACCTTCTTTGTATTCAACTATAAATACAACACTTCTTATATTAACAAGGTATTATTTGTTCAAGAATATAAAAAATCAACTGTTATATTTTATACTTACTGTATAAACGGTATTAAAAAATATTCGTAATGTGTAAAACGAAACTTCTTATTTGAGAATCTTGTTTAAAAATTAACAAATGATTTATGTGTAAATTAGTGTAATCGTTGTACATACTACATGTTATAATACAACAACATTTTTGTTATTATCAATATTTATATATTTATATTATACCTATAGTTTGAATAATTTATTATACATATAGATAAAAATACATATAGGTACGTATTGTGCTTCAATGATAATACAATTACATAAATATTATTTATGATAATTTCAATAACTTTTTTGTCAGTTATTTTAACAATAATAATATTTTATAATCATAAATTCATCGAATGAAAAAAATAATTAAATATAACATGTGTATTTGTTTTGATTGTAACATAAGGACAAACTTTAAAACTTCAAAATGTAATTACAGAATATCGCATATGCTCATCACGTTTATTTATACATGCACGCATTAAATGTGCATTAATTTTTTCGAAGTTAAATATTAACCCATAAGTATCGTATAATAATGGATACACTATAAGATATAATGGATAATAACCATTATTTCGTGAATTCGTGATTACATTTGTTTAAATTACCATAATATTTTAACATCTCGGTAATGTTTATCCAAACCAATTGATGAGAGAGGGGTAGGTTTTATATATTATATTTTAAACAATGAAATATTCAAATATATTATATGAGCTATAGATTGTTGATAGTCCGTCAATAGCTATTATATATATATATATTATATAATATACACAATGAGTATAAAGCGACAAATGTCCATATTTTATCAAGTGGAGTTTCTAAATGTAATAAAACAAAATAATTTGAAATAATTGTTTTTAGATTCTGAAGGAAGTGAAGAATGTATTGATTTTAAAATGATGTGTGTTTTTTTTTGTTTTTGTGTCTGTGTACAGCATAATTAGTCAAAATAATGCTCCAATTTCAAATTATGGGGGTGGTTTCCGATGTAAAAGTGAATATCCTTAGGTGAATTATAGAGGTCAAAAGTTAATATTTTCCAACAGTTTTCAAAAAAATCGAGAAAAACAAAAAAAAAAATGACGGAAAAACGGGAATTTTTACGCAAAACCAGTTTTCGACCTAATCGATTTTTTTTTATAGTTGTAATTCAAAAACTAATCACTGTAAATACTTGAAATTTTCACCAAATGTTTATGTCAGTGTTATATATATACAGTTAAATTTTCAAAAAATTTTGACTTTTTTTGAGTTATTAATTCTTGAGTCTAAGTTATAGACCACAGAAATTTTCGATTTTTTTGAGAAATATTTTTTAAAGTGTCGATAAAAACATTTTGAATGGCCAAAAAAACTTGAAAATTTAATACAAGGTTCTTTATGAGTTGTTTTTATTGTAGCTAAAAAAAATTAAAAATCGTTAGTCACAATTTTTTTATAAGCGTTTATAATTCAAATATTTATGAAATCTGTCGAAAACGCGAAAATTTGCAAGTAATTTTGAAGTTGAAAAATTATAAAATTGTTTGTGTTTATAACTAAGGATTAAAAATACAACACTGAGTTTTCCATTAGTATTCCTTCAAGTAGCTATGTTTCAAAACTCGAATCATCATTATAGGAAAAATTTTGAGCGCGTTTGAATTTTAAATTTTTACGAAATAGCGTAACGATAACGATTTATCCTCAAACGATTTTAAATATTAGTTATTATTCAAAAAGTATAAGTCGTAGATACTTGA
>VUJU01004660.1:0-17492 GCA_009835225.1 Aphis craccivora
ACATCGGAAACCACCCCCATAGTTTGAAATTGGAGCATTATTTCGACTAGTTATGCTGTACACAGACACAAAAAAAAAAAACATACATCATTGTAAAATCAATACATACGAGTATATATATTTTTTTAATATCTTAAATTGTATATATAATAATTTTACAGCTTTGGTGATAATTTATTTTAAAACATTTATATCGAATAGAATCAATAAAATAAATTTACAAAAATAATTATAACTGAAATGAAGTATCTTTAATCACTTGTACACTTAAACAGATAACCTAGAACTTGGTCAAAACCAATAACTCTTTAAGTTAAATAATTCAAAATAAAAATGTATCTACAATATTGTTAACAATAAAATACTGATTTGTACGGAATAAATAACTTTTAAAGTATTTTATCAAAAAATAAATTATCTGAACGATGAATCGACGAAAAGCTATATTTCTGTAATAAGTATTCCAATGATCATCAAAAATGAAATACAGTATACACAACTTAACATCGTCGTTATATTGTATGTGCATACAATAAATACATAATTTTATGTTTTTTAATATTATTGTAGATGGATCTGGTAATTTAAATAATTTTTTTGTTCACTAAGAGCCTACATTCATATAGTTTGTATTAATTTAAAATGATGTACGAGTGTCGAGTACATCGTACACAGTGAAGGTATATGTTATGTGTACTATTTTACCTAAACGCGTTTGTACATAGACTATAAAGTAATATTGTTGATGGATTGTTTTACCCTAAACTTCACGTTGACTGATAACATTGTGCATTATGCCCCATAAGATAATACACAAAATTTAAAAGTTTATCATATACTTATTTGATAAGTAACGATGAGTTTAATATAATATACCTACCGATGTTACATTCGATATTATAATCATTACCATATTGAAATAATATATGCAATAAATAAAATATTATTATTCAGGTACATAGCAATAAGCTCAAAGGACTGATATAATACATAGCATTTTATAGACTATAATAATAGTAACCAATATTATATAGTAGCGTGTTTAGCACTCACACCAATCTTTGTTCATTAAATCGTATTGAATTTAATCCGCTATAGTATCAATATTATTACCTATCAAAACCATATGACGATGTTATTATTATTATTATTATACCGTGCAGGCTGTGGATATAAGATCTCTGCGGGTAATACTCCGGCTGGCAAAAACACGCGACAAGACCAGCAGCACACACGTCGCAGCAGTGGCTGTAAAATTCGATTGTCTTCCGGCGCTACAATATTATTATAACGCCACCGGTGAAGCGTGTACCGATCGTTGCAACCGCGACACACCGCGTCGACTCAGGACTTCTCATGACTTATTATCGTGCCGCATCCGCTGCAGCAGTATACACCGTAATATTTATAATGTTATGTATTGTTTTATAGCCGCGGTAACTATATTATAATATACGCAATAATAGTAATAATATAAATACGCGTGCACGCGCGCAGCACGACATTTGTATACATACATTGTCCGACCTATACTAACCCGCGGTAGAGGCGACTCGGGCGGCAGTCCTCCGGGAACGGTGTGTAATATAATAAATGGTCCCGACGGGATTTCCGAAAAACCGAACGCCATAGCGGAAATCCATCGAGTCGGTTATAATAGTGACGTTGCTACACTATACCGTGGCGGCGGTATACGCGCGTGTTGTACAACGCGATTAGACTGGCGTTCAAATGGCGAGTAGTACAACACTAATAATAGTCTTCGTCCGGGGTTAACGAATGGGTCGAAGGGGTAGAGTGGAAAGGGGGTGCGACGTGGAGACACGAATCCCGGACCGGAATGCATGAAATGATTTCGCTTGACCGACACGCGGAATTACACTCGCGGTATACACTCGATATCATGACACTGCGTTTTCTATAGTAGGTATTTGAAAAATATACCAATTTTTTAATTTTTTTTTTTTTTTTTTTTAAGTACTTCCGAACGTAACCGTCGTCGTTAGACTCCGTGTAATACGATGAACACTGCCAATCGTTATTCTATATTTAAATTACAATTTTGATTTAAGAACATTATGCTACTTCAGATATCAATGAACTGAAACGTCTGAAACGATAATTGTATATTAGCGTAGTATTGCACTAAAACATCAGTAGTTATTGTACGTTCTACCGAGTCGTCACCAAGGTATACAATATTTTTTTCCTCCATGGACATGATGTCTCGTCCATTGATGCGCAAATATCCAAGCCATTTATTTGATTAAAATATTATTCTCGTAGCACGAAAAGAGCATAGCTGGACGGCGGCCGATTTTGTGTCCGTCACGCGCAGTCGGCTTCTTATTCGTTTTCCAAACTTCCCGTCCACCACCTACCGCGATGAACGGCGCGGCGGAAAAAGTTGTTTTGGATGTGAGCTGGTCACGAGGTGAATGTTTTTTATGGTGAAGATAAAATTATGAAACCTATATGGAAGTAAACTAAATTGCTCAACTTTTACTATTTCTGCTTATTATACTCATAAGACGTAAGCTCGGGTTCTTTTTTACTATCCTGGCTTTAGTCCACTAAACAGTAGGTACATTTTTTCCCTTCACTTGTATTTTTCAATATTATATACTTAATCTAGAAGACAATATATTGAATTTATCTGAATTATCAATAATCAAAATGATTGAAAAATAACAATAATAAAACAAAGACTTGTCGTTTAAAAGTACCAAATATTTCTATTGAATACTTATCTTATGTAATATTATTTTTACATAAAAAATAGATAATATTTTATCAATAATTTTATGTTTGAATTAATTTTTCAAATTTTATTTCACATTATTATTTCCTAGTACATTTTTGTAAGCTTAAAATTCCGAAAACATTGTTTTGAACTTTTACAAGTTTAATATACGTATAGAATAAAAACTTATTTTAATCAATGTTAAGGTTTAAATTACTTTCACATACCACACTTAGTAAGAATACAGCCCGGTCGTGTGAATATCGAAGCTGTTTGAAGTACTTCCACCAAAAAGTTTGTCTGAGTGGTAAAGAACAATTTCCTTGAAATAACTTTCCCAAAATTATATCAATTATTATTATTATACCCACTCAGTATTGCACACTGATTAAATTGGTACTAAAACCATAAATATTACTTACCATATTTATCTACCTAAAATATTAAAAAATTACAACTGTTCTTTACGACAGCTTAGGTACAATATTATAAAAAAAATTCTAAATTTATGGGATTTTTATATAGGTATATATATACATCAAAAGATTTGTGTACATTGTACAAAAGAAATATTTTTACAATTTTTTTTTAGATTTTTTTTTTGATAACATAAAAAATATGATTTAGCGATTGCTATGTACACATACTAAATAAAACATGTTACACTAACACTACTTTCCAACTGTTAAATAATAATGATAGATAAATGTGTTTTTCTTTACAAAAAGTTTGTATAAAAGTTGGTGTGTCACATATTGTAGTGAATGTGTGAAAATAGGTTATACACTCATAAGTAAAGAACTTGTAAGTATTTCAAAAATGATTGTTTGATAATGTCTTTATATGTTTAATATTTATATTGCAATACTAAACAATAGGCTAAATATAGGTTGCCATTTCTCCAAAATGAACAAAAAAAATTGCAAATTATCCAAAACAAATTCCTGAGAATACCACTCAAAGCTGGTCTTAACTCCGGGTTTCAATTTAATTATTTTTTCATTAGTTTATTTTCAAGGAAAAATATCCAGATTTCTAAATGTAATAATCGTATGTTCTTATCATAAGCTTACCGTGTTAATAAGCGTTTCACGCTCTTTAAAATTGCATACATAAAATCTCCATTTGAATGATCCACGTACAAAAAAAAATCTCATAAAATTGTAAAAATTAATAAAAAAATCTAACAATTTTTAATCAGAGAATATCATCAAAAAATTATTTTTAAGCTCTATAATATATAAAGTTAATATAACTCTATTATAGTTTATACTATATTCCCATTTTAACAAATAATTCTTTAAAGACCGTACAAAAACTGAAAAAATACCAAGAGCTTTTTCAAGACTCTTGGTGATCCAGGAAGTCACTTGAGGGCAGTGTAATTAAAATACGATTTCAGTTGAAATCTGAACGAACGACTTGATCAAATTTTTAATGAATCGGTTGAGTAGTTCAAATACTACATTGATTTAAATGAAAAATGAACAGTGAACATTCAATTTTATTATATACATTTATAACTTTGTAAGAACATTTGTATGTTCAAAGAGTTGATTAATAAAATAATAATAACAATTTATAGACTATTTGGGGACTTATTATTTCTAATATATGCTTTTTGCGGCTGAGATGAGTTGGAAAGCTTATTTTTAATCAAATACATCATAGATTTAACACGTTTTTAGCCACGGTTTCAATATTCCGATTAGTAGCGTAACACCCAAAACAATACATATTATAATATAACCATTATTATAAACTATGACCAACGGTATATAAATATTATAGTTGGTAAATAGATATTATAACTTGTAAGCAAACCAATATTTTACTATTTAATTAATCAGGTAGAAATATTCAATATAAGTAGGTAGGTAGGTATTATACTCGTGATATTGCATTTTTTTACCAAAAATAAAATATTCTAGAAAAAAACGCTTATGGGATAGCTTAAGATTTTATATTATAATAATAAATCCAAAGAATAAATTCTATAATTCATAGATTAGTTCATATAAATAGGTACATGCGATAAATACATATTATACTACGTACCCGTGCCAAATCTGAATTTATTAATCTAGGATGATTGATTATATTGATTATAATAAATCACGATTCAGTAAAAGTATTTAAAAAAATAGTAATAATTTAAAAGGTTCATAATTATATTTTAATTAAATACAGACAACAATATATTAAGTGAAGTATTGAACCTATTTGAAGCAAGAGCATAATTCCTCGTAATCAATAACGTACTGACAAGTACGGACTGTAATGAATTTTCACAACGTATAAGTTGATATTTCTATATATATGTATAAAAAAATCTTTGCTTAATGACTTCAGCAATTTCTTAGAATTTTTAGACTACCGCTACAAGAAATGCACTACCTTTTTATCACAGTAATAAACATTTTTTTTTTTAAATTTAATCCCTATACAGAAATGCATACTATCACGAGTACCTTATTGTAAATACCAGAAATATTATATGCATTACTGGTCAAATTTTCTCAAATTTTGGCATATTAACTCTGAAATACAAATATTATTTTCGTAAATAAAATTAATAATATTTAGGTACAATATAAAATAATTCAAAATACATTTAATTGGCCACCTGTAGCAAGAACGTACACCTACTATTTTTTTTCAACTCGTTTAATAGAACAAAATTCAATATAACTTTCAGTAGTAAGTAACAAATACCTATAGTACTATACCTACATTATTAAGTTGTATAGAAATAAACAAATTTTTTGTAGTTTTAAAATAACAAAAATATGTATTAAAATGTATATTATACAACAAGGTTGTAAATATTATTGAACATTATGAATCATATATATGTTATTAAATAATGTCAAAAAATAACATCTTAAAAGTTAAGATGACCATGTCAAAACTTTATTTTAATAAAAATATATATATATAAAGTATATGAATAATATTATATTAACTATATTTGATTTATTTTCAACTACAATTTTCCTTATCATATTTTTTTTTCATGATTTTTTTAACACAAAATCAAAATTAATATTAATACCTTTTTTTATGTGCCAAGTACTGAAACATAATCATTTCAAGAATTATTTAAATATTAGCAAGTTACAAATAATAATAAAATGTCTACCTAATACTTTATTTTTATTTTTTCAAATAATTAAATAATTATTATGCTGATTTTTCAAATAATAATAGGTATAACTAAAGTCTCATTAGATTTTCAAGTTCAGTATATCAATACAAATAAATTCATAACTAAACACTGCAGGCATTGGTATCAAATTCATAGTAATATTTAAAACATTTGTAAGTTAATATTATGTCGCTAAAATTAAAAAAAAAAAAAATTTAACAAAATATAACCAACGAGTTTTATTGATTTTGTCCTTTATTGTATACTAATGTTTTTTCACGGTTGTCTCGAAAAATAATAAGGATTTTACAATTTCGGTAGCCTCAATGCACAATTCATATATTGGATTTTATCTCTTGGCTATACATGAATAAATTGGATAAAAGGTTTTCAAAAATACAATGTACATATATAATTTATATACTAATATACTTATACATTATAAATAATATTATATGTATTATGTAATACAATATGTGTTTTAGCCTATAGGTGAAACTGGTGAAAAACAATAATCCGGCATATGCAATTTAAAATAACAGTAATCGTGTTTACAATGTATATTAAGTTGCATTGTTGTTTGTACATTATATTTACATCACCTATACAGTAATATTTCTATATCATATTATATACAATATTTATAAATTAGAATTATAGATTAACAAATAATATAGATTATACATTTTTTTAAATATTGTGTTCAATAGAATATTTTAAGAAACATAAGATTTATTGACCTTAAATTTACCTTTAGGTAAAAATATATAGTGTAAATAATTTACCTTAATTTACCTATAGGTCGATTTAATTTACATAAAACTATAATGTTTATCTGCTGTACGTCTATATATTATATACATGTCGATATAGATATATAAACATGTTACCGTGTACAAAGGAACTTAATAATACTTTAAAACCTCGAGGATTTAATATGTATTTAATGCACGATGACCCGGTTTTATTATTTTATCTATTTATCTGAGAAACTATAAAATATAAAATATTATTTTAACGAAAGTTCAAAATCGGTTTTTACGCTACCTTAAATGTTGTGTTAGATATTTTAGTACCATCTTTCTATTTACATTACAGTTTTTGAAACTTTCAACTATTAATAACCATAGGCTTTTCTTAAGCACTAATTTAAGTAAAATTTTAACTGAATTAATATTTCTTGTTTAAATAAACTGTTATAGAAATAACCAATAGATAATTTAAGTATAAGATTCACGTAAATTCTTGTAAATTCTAAGTGTATGTTTTTATATTATCAAAACTAATTTTAACTAATAATGACCGTGTTTTATGAATAAGACCATGAATGATTTATGAAACAATTGTTTAGATAAATTTGATTTTTTTATTAATGTTATGTTTAATTTATAGTACATTTATTTATTTAAGTAATTGTGAAAAATAAAATGAATTAAGTACATAACTCACTAAATTTAACTTTAACGTAAACAATGTTACATTTATAATATTGTTATTGATAATGTATACATCCTACATTCCTACATAGGTACATAAGTGTATAAAACATTCATAGAAAATTCTTAGAACAAATAAATCCCATAATTATTACAATATTTTAATTTATAATCTACACATTAGTAAATATGTGTAACAGAATTATTAGACGTCTTAGAATATTGTCTCAAAAATATTTAGAAAAAGAATGTAGGTATATACTATTTTGGATCAAAATACACAGCTATTTGACATAATATTTGATTTGTTAAACAAATCCACTCAATCGTGTACGGTCATTATTAATTGCAGCTCGTGTTAGATGACAATTAATCAATATGGAAATGTTGAAAATAAATCAAAATAATTAATTTTAATTCTGTACAACTGCAGCGTCGGCATCTATCTGTTTCACTTGCTTTATATTATATCCACCTAATTTACGAGGGTGCACGACCGGTCTGTATCATAGAATAATTCCATATCGCCTAAAAACCAACACACATTAATTAACTTACAAAATCGATCTGGTTGTGAGCCAAACGGTGCCCTATAGAATGAGGCGGAAGGGCGCAGAAGAGAAAAACACAGATTTTCTACCTTTAAATGCTATAGGCTCTAATTTTTACGCCGTTTCACCTTGTCACATTTTATTGTTTTGCTTTGTTCTCATTTGCCACCAACCAATTTTAAAAGTTAATTAACCTTTGCGTCTGACAGAGACCATTGTTGTTTTGTTTGGAAGGTAATAATGAATAAAGAACACGAAAGCTTGAACAATTAAAGTTGTATAATGGCAATGGAACAATACAGGTACGCCAATAAAAAAATAATATATAATATATTATTATAAAGACCACCTGTTACGAAAATGCTATAGCCAATAGGTGATATTCCACAGAGTATTGGGTTGTTTTCATATATCGTATTTCTTCCTATACACAATGACAATACCATTTCTTACCGAAATAGGGATGAAAGGATTTTGGCAATTTATTGGGACAACGATATATAGGCATACACAAGTCTTATCGGTTCGAAAATTAATACAATAAATTAATCGGTACAAAATGCAATCTGTTGGCTCGTGGTACACAAAATGGCAATATTCTATAAACGGCATAGAGTTTACGATACTTCGTATATCCATTATGAACAACCAATATTCAATTTATTATCCTTGAAAAACGGTATATCAGACATTCCAAGATCACTAGATTTTTATTTTTGTATTCAACACTATTTATAATATCGATTATAATATAAATAACCGATAATTTTTTTTCTCCTATATCACATGTTGTTGATCGTATATTTTGTTATTTTTTTTTAAATTCGTTTTATAATTGGTATTATTATTCAAATGTAAAATAAAATACACTACAATTTATAGTTTAATATCTCAAAGGTTAATCTTATATATTTAATAATTGTTATTGTCATAATACGTTTTAAAATAATAAGCAACAAGTTAAATTGTAATTAAGTGCAAACAATGTGATCTTAGAATATAATATAAACAATACAAGTTATTCGATTCATTATAAATTATTTCAACAAAACGTAGTTAAGTGAATAAGGAAAAATATAATTAATCTTTGTCAATCATTAATTCCTTTACTTCCCTATCTTTAAACCTAAAACAAAAAAAATCATACTTTAAAGTAGGATACCTAAGTTACAAACTTTTATTTCTAATTAGAATAAAATGGTTCTTAATATAATTAACTATTATATTATAACATACAATTATTTAAAAAATAATAAGTAAGTGTCATGTTTTTTTTAATAATTTACTTTTTGCTTTATTTTTCATACATATGTAAATGTTAAAATGTAAAATGAATTAATGAAAACTTTAACTTTGCTTTTAATATTCTCTTAAAAATACCCACATTAAATGTACACCTTTATTTTTATTTTAGAGAGAATTTTACAGAATTACATAACTGACACTTAAAATAACTTAAAATTTAAATATTTATTTATCCGTATTCACGTTACACGTGGCCCATACATATACAATTTTTAGGCTAATATGAGGTACAAATTCAAAAATTGTAACCTAGTACTCTGCCAAGTATCAATTTTTTAAACAATTATAGCCAAAAACTTTGAAATATTTAATATGTTCTAAAAATAAAATGATATCATCTAAACAAAACGGTTATTATTATGATATCTAACATTTATTATTTCAGATATTTTCACGAATTTTATTGTTTGATCTTTAAACTTTACTGTCACACAATTTCAAAGAACTAGGTTTGATTGTACAGTAAAAGATGGAATAATACATTTTCAAACATACCTAAACGTCAATTATTTTAACATAAGTTATTTTAATTTAATATCTAATCAAACATATGTATAAAACGTATTCTGCAATTAATTATGATATCGCTTCAATAAAACTATGAATAATATAATAAATGAAGTATACCAATTAAATATTCAAAATAGTGTAATACAAACAGTTATTAATGGCGAAGAACATTAAAAAATTAAAAAATGTTTTCCAGTTGTAATGAAACATTATTTTATAGTAAACCAACATATAATTGATAAGTGTTGTATGAAAAAATTATTATTTCAAAATTAATAAAATAGGTAGGTAACTGTAAATCTAATCGTAGAATAATTGCACTGGTGATATAAAATTATTCACTGCAGTTAAACATTATATCTTAATAATTTTATAAATTTACAATATAACTACACGACCATATAGTTAAAATTAATTTAATGACATTGATAATTCTGAATAAATAATTATTATGCCAAACATGTAAATAACTGGTAATAGTTTATACGAGTATAGTATTATAATAACATTTAATAAATAATTAACAAAATGTTAAACTATACATTTTTAATGTATGAATTATATTAATTTATAAGTTATAACCATATTCTCCTTTATAACCATTATATAAGCTGCTATGCCCTATGGTGTTTATCAAAAATTGACATCACAGAATACTGATAATATTATATTTTTCGAAATGTTGACAATAAAACAAAACTAATGTAGCCAAATATATATGTATTATATACACATACATAAAATACATCTTATATATAATGCAACCATTGGGGGTCACCCCATGCTTTCCTTGACTACATAACTGTCAAGAAAAAAAAAGGTTTGTTACCGCCAACGTTTAATCAAAGTTTTCTTGGCACTCGAAAATAAAAAAAAACATGAAATAATAGTATATACGAGTAATATAATAGCAGTTAATCGAGTTTTTCATAAATATAAAAATCTTTTGAAAATGTTTAAACGATTTTTTTCACATCATACACAAGAAATGTATAATAATAATATACTATAACAGTCATCTTTATTTTGTATTATTGATACTAAAATATTATGAAATGTATATTGTATAGTGTGTAGTGTATACATACAATAATTACAAAGAAATATTTTTAACGTAACTTTTATAATTAAAAACATATTTTTCCCACCTTTTTAATCTGTAAAAACTGAAAATATACTTCTATTTTAATACTAAAATTCATAATTTAAAATGAGTGAGATGATTGGGAACAGTTTCGATTAAAGGTAAAATTAATGAAACTGTTATATCGGGATGTAGGGTGAAAGTACAAAGGATATTTTACAAAAGAGGTAGTGAACTGGGATGATCACGAAAGAAACAATAGGTGTGATGATAGGGGGGGGAGAGAAAGATGTGGTAAAAAAAAAAATATATATATATATTATATATACATCCATATAACGGGTTACAGGCGAGTGAAAATGATAACGCTACGAAGGATTATAATATGGAGTGAACTAAATTCATAAGTCTTCTTTAAAATAATCAATTAAGACTGAAATTATGATTATGTCATAATTAATAAGTTTCAAAATTAAATTATAAGTAAAGTAATTAAAATCTTGAAATAATATTATATATAAATATATTAATAAACAATTCTAAACGAATAGAATAAATTTAAATTCTGAATTTCATTAACATTGTTTTACATGTTAAACCGAGTCTATTTAAAAATTATTATATTCTATAAAACATCGATCGAATACCAAAATTAAAATTGTATTCCTAAGTGAAATGAAATAAAGCGTTCTGTATCATACCTATATATATTTTACAGTAGTTAATATTATTTCTTTCATTTATTTTTTATCTAAAGAATTCAAGAATGTGTTGAATAATTTTTTAATCTTTATTAACATCTTTGAGAAATCTAGTTGGTAATTATAGTTTTGCAGTCCAGTAGTTTCCTTAATCCAAATATAATTTAAATCTATTCTTATTATTTTAATAACTAAAATTGATTAAAATAAACATAATCTAAAATTAATATTACCCATAACACTGCTCATAACTATTTTAACAATTAGGTAACAGTATTATTAAAAAATAAATTTAAAGCATTTATCAATGAATTCGTTTATGATAAGTTTTAAATTGGTGTTTGTTTTATAAAAATACATACCTATACCTATGAATTATAAAATAATATATTTTTCAAAAAAAAAAAATTATTTCCCTTTCGTTCTATCTTACTATTATACTAAATCTTTAGATCATCGATCATTGTCGTATTTAGTTTCTTTGAACTTAAAATGATAATTACCACGATAGGATTAGGTTTATTTTTTATTTTATTTCATTATAACATCTGACCAACTTGCTTTTCAAATAAGTATAATGTATATAGAAGTATAAACCTTTATTAATTGGTGACATAAATAATAATGATACTTATTATACATAATTTGAACTTCCCTAATTTCGTTGCATAAAATTATCCTATAACTTTGGCATTTCATTTTCTAGAAAGTAGAATAATGAACTTTCTGTGATCTCACAGTTTAAGTTAATAAGTATAAAAAATATATTTCATTATTTTAAACAGACACCATGTTCTTAAATAAAGTTTTAATGATTGAAATATGCTGAATTGTTAAGTTTTTATATTTCTACTTTGTAATTCGTAAATTATTATTTTTTTGTATTTATTTATGACTCTGCAGATTTGAACGACATGCAATCAGTATATTTAAGCAATCAAATCTAAAATTTAATAATAGAATAAAAAAAATGTTATGGACTTAAAATAACAATTGTGATTTTATATATCTTTGCAAAGTAAAACAAATTCAAATATTTAAGTAAATTTTCTCAAATGGATTTTATTGGTAAGCAGTAAGCACAGAAACTTTTTGATGAAATTTTATAGTAGAAAACAATTTAGTGAAAATATGGAAATCGGTCAATACAATATTATAGTAAAATCTGATAAGCGTTAAAATCTCAACTTTTAATGCCTGGCTAGTATATTATATACATTTATATTTATATTTTTTCATAAAAATAAAAAGTATCAAATATTATTACTATTATCCACTACTTATTCTTTTTACATTTTATTAGACGTTAAACGATAAAAAATATTAAGATTTAAATTTATCAATTAATAATTTTTATACTAATTAACTATGTTCTATATTAAGAAAATCCGATATACGTTAACTAAAATTATATTATTCAACAAATAAAAATTATAATATAAAAATTCTCACTAACTAATAATTATGATTAGTGTTGTAATATGAAATACTAATTACTATTATCATTTAATTGAAGTAATAAAACAATTAGGTATATAGCTTTTAGGCCCAATTATATATAACCGTAGTTTACTTAAAAACACGAATTAAAGAATGAATCAAAAATGTATTCTTTATTTTCAAAAAGTTAAGAGTAAAACTTTACTTACTGGAAACTAAAAAATTACAATTATTAAACACATTCAGTAAATTATTGTCCTCTTATAGGTTTAGTGACAGGCATGAGTCAAGAACAAATAATTGTTTGACCCGTATCATAACATTGACCCTTGTCAAAAACCTTGGTTAACTATTTCTGTAGAAGATGTGTCCTTTAATTTGATACCATCAGTTTCAATAGGTAACACTGACAAGACAACGCTTTTAGATGCATCCACTGAATTCCAGTATTTTACTAGCTAATAATTCACGTTTATGATATTTGTAAAAAAAGGAGACATTTCATTTTCTTCATCTTGACAAATTACAGAAATACTCTTTGTCAAAATAAAATAAATGTATCTATATTATTAAAAGCTATTATTGTTAGAGTTAAATATTTAATTTAATATTTATATAGATTATCAAACTTGATAAATTATTGTTATAGGATTACATATAACATTATTTTAAAAATTCTTATCTAAGTTATAATTTTAAACAAATTATTTTATTTTATGTTTTGTTGTTATTAATAAACTACCATGTATTATCAATTTATGACATACTATCAGCTAAGCCTTAAATATTTTATTCTCAGATAATATAAAAATTTTATGTTGTGTATCCATTTTGGAAATTTTGTATAAGATTTTTAAACTAAAAAAAGGTTAAATTCGATACTTAATGATTTTCAAACATTTTTATTTTAATCCTGTTCGTGGTAATATAATCAAAGATTTTTTTGCCTTCAGATTAAATGCCTTTAATTCATGAAATATAGATATTCCAGCTACCTAATATATTTTGTTGGTAGAATCTAAAATAACAATTTGAAAATCCACTTCCATAATCCATAGACTGCAGATATTGTTCAATAGTGAATAAGTCGGTAATGACTTCCTGCACTCATCCTTGTTGAGATAATAAATAACCTTTCATTTGGTACTCGATTGTTTTCAATTGAATTTACATTAGGTATTATCATTAATTATTTAGTTTAAATGAAAATAATGTCTCATAATATTGGTATAAAACCTTTAAATTGGTTATGTATATGTTGGATTTGTCACATACATTACTTTATTATACTTAATTTAGTTATTGACGAAATAACTAAATTAGTTTACTAACTTTTAATAAGCCTAAAATCATAACATATTTCACAATTTTAAAATATTGATAAAATTTCTTAACATGTTAAAAAGTATTAAATATTGCTATATAATAAATCACTTTGGGTTTTAGCAATAATTTCGACTTCTCTATACTTCAAAAATTCTACATAATATAATAATTTGTTTTCTTATATTCATAATACGAAATTATGTCAATCGGAAAATTGGTATACCTACAATATTATTGATAAAATAAATTTTTAATTTAATCAATTTATTTGATAAATATATTAGTTAATAAAATATATAACAAATATAATGATGTGATTTATTAAAATTAAATCATTGTTTTAATGATTAGTATACCTAATATAACTTATATGTAGCAAATAAATTAATCCCTATGTTTACTGATTTTGTTGCTTTTATCCTCATATGTAAAATTATACGAAGGTTTTAATCCAGAACTATTTAGCGATGGGGAACATTTAAACATTAATTTATTTGTTCAATACAATTGGTTTATACAGGGTTTGGCACGTCATCTTGATGAATCAAATTATTATTTAACAAACGGATTATCAAGCAAATCGTGTATATTATTTGTACATATATTGTTAATATTATTATATCACGATGGAGAATAAGGAAATTGTGCATTGATATTTTGTTTATAATGATTTTATTTGTTATTAACTTAACAGATTTTGAAATCATAGTAAAATGTTGTATTAAAAAATTTTAATTAGTTATTAATTTTTAATTAATCTGACATTAAGCAGTGGTCGCGCGGCCGTGCCAATAAATATAATATTATATTTCAACCATTTTCATTTTTCAATCATTATATTTTTTTGGTTATTTTGACACATTCATTTGTATTAATAATTATATGTCTTATGAGATATTCAACTTTGAAGTATGAGCCTCAGTTTTTTTTTTATAGTAATTGATGAAATCGTATTTGATACAGCAGTTAACTACTAAACACATAAAATCGGCGACAAAAAAGAGACAAGAAGAAAATATCGAACAGACTGAAAGCGACGCGTAGGTAGTCCTTACCGACATTATATAAAAAGTACAGTCATAGTGAAGACGGTTTTAGACATTATGTCCGCAAAGCTGTTTTCGCCACACAATAGATAGACAAATTGATAAGATGAACTTACATTATTCAAATTTCAAGCAATATTATTAATCGACGTAGTGGCGAGCACTTAGTGTTGTACGACGTTGTTGCTTATCACGTCGTGTATTATATAGTCTACACAACGCGATGTCGTCCGAGGTCAACTGCAGTAACCAAACTGCGTCACCTACAACAACGCTGGTCCTCGATTACATCTAATAATAATGCGTCGGACAGCCGTCCCTCTTTCCAAACAACGACGGCGGCGGCGGCGGCGGCAGTGGTAGCTTTCACAAAGGCGCCACAGCGACCGTCAAAAGAAAGATAGAATTTTAACGCACACACACTTAACGCGTGCTCGACAAAATATATTGGGCATGTTTTTCATCGTATATCTCGGTGACCGTGGTTTATACGTAGGTACAGTGAGAGACAGAACAAAATACTCGAACAAATGACTCACTTAACGTTGACGTCTCTATCTCTGTATAAAAGAAGTCGAAAGAAGTGGAGGGCAGCGTAAACATCACAGAAGCCCTGTATATTGGCCTATTAGGTATAAGACACATGCGGATTACGCGATTTCTATCTACTAAAGACTATCTATATAATATACAATTTGATACGGTCGTTGTGTGCCTGCACCGTAGATACTAAAATTAAACCTCTCCTCGTGCCGGGAGTGGGGAATACAGCCAAAAGTCGGTTTACAGTTGTCCTCTTATTTCTCCCCCCCCCCCAACGGTTTTAGATAGGTATATATGTAATGCTGATCCCCCTGAAGAGGCTTATTAGTTTGTTCCCTCAACTCTAATCACACGTTTCTAAAGTTTTTAAAATATTGTATCTTATTCATTGGTTTTATTGTTGAAAGATTGGAAACTCAATGAGATTTAATCTTTAAAATTAATGAAATCCATTTCGTATATTTGTAAATAATTTTTTTTTTAATACTATTCGGTAACCCTCTGGATATGTAGAAACACAATTTATTCAATCAAAATTCAAAATACTGTTCAATCTTTGGATTTTGTGTAGTTAAAAAATATAAATTGCTGTCGTTTGGTAAAGTAAATAATAACTACATAAACCCGAATTATAATTGTTATTGTGGATATTGATAGAAAAGCCTCTTTATAAACGTACCTACAATTGAAATAAACTTTATAACTACATGATTTGTTCTTGCAGTAGGCATAATTGTTTTTCTAATATTTTATAGCAATTAAGAATGTTAATTTGATTGTTTTTCGCAAAGATACCAAAATTTCAGTTAATTCTTATTTAACATTAAATCAAAATATATTTCAAAGTATTTCTATTACTTTCTTAGAACTATATTATGTTTTTTTTTCAATATTATAATATTTCAACTGCAACTGGGACTAGTTATATCAACCGCTTTAGAAAAATATTTCACTAGTAGAGGGACAAATATGAAGATTTTAAAGAACTTTTATTTAAGTGACCGAAAAGAAAATGTTATCCACACGTCAGAAACCTTACAATAACTTTCTCACGTCGTTAAGAATTTTAAATTATGGTATATAAATAGATTTTTTTTTCTTAACTTTGGTCATTAATAAAATTGTTAAGGGATCATGAGAAACACTCAAGATACTTAATATTAAATTTGTATGGTGTTTTACTTACAAACAGCCATGATTAATTAAATTACATTAAAAGCACTTTATATGAGAAGATTTACTTTGGTTTGTTTAATACATATATTAGACACTTTCTCAACCAGAATTTTAGATCTTTGTATTATCTCTGGGGAATAATTTTGATTTTTTACACTTAAAACTTCATTCTAAGATTAATAAACCTTTCTACAAGACTGGGTACATGGATTCTTATTCAATAAACGATGCAACAAACTATATAATATGTAAAACATGGACTTTATATTATTATATACCTACATAAATACTATATGTACTAAGCACTTTTTTTTAAACTTATAATCTTGGAAAAAATAGCAATAATTTAGCTCAAAGATGTTATTATTGACCCACACTCAGGGGCGGATCCAGAGGGGGGCGAATGGGGCGATCGCCCCCCCCGTTCGCCGTAACAAACTTTAGTTTTTGACGTAATTACTTCAAGGGTAAATAGGGAAATCT
>VUJU01004661.1:0-17492 GCA_009835225.1 Aphis craccivora
TTCATTTATTGATTTTAGATAATAGACTAAATGGTAAAAGAATAGTTATAAAATTATAAGGTATTTCTTTGATTGTACCAACCTCTAACTGGATTATATAAAATAAATCAATGAACTAACATATAATGTAGTATCTATTTGAGCGTTTCAACACGATATCTGAAAAATATTAAATAATATTATTAGACATAATATTGGAGCATTGATTTTGTTTTCATTGTAATAATTATTGTAAACCAGAACATTAGTCAAAACGCTGATTTCTGTCGAATACAGTAACGCACACCTAGCGCCGTAAAGCTAGGATCACATTCTGCGTTTTGTCAGTGCGACCGCAACATGTTGCAAGTCGCTTCCCAATAGTTAAAGAAAAACGGTTCCACATAAGTCACTTTATATTTAAACCTATTTTGTTTTGTCTATTGCGGTTTAATTACCGATCAGTTCCTGTTGGACGGCAACCGACAAAACGCATAGTGTGATTCTAGTCAAATTCATTAATACATGAACGAAAATAGGTACTTGTATAGTTACATGTTCGTATTTATAGGAAGTAAGCTCTAATACGATCTGAATATTGTATGACCACTAATCGCCGTATACTCGAAATCGGCTTCAGGGGTATTTTTGAACGAACGCTCGTTTTGATAGTCACAAGAAAAGACAACAGCGAGTGACGTTAAAGTGATAATTCGGTGTAGAAAAACTTGGAACGCCGAAACATCGGTAGTAACTAATATTATCGTGAGCGTTTACGACGTTCACGTGAAAATACTGAATGAACACAGATGACAGAACACAGTACTACACTACCACTCAACATAGATCACCGGAATGCGATAACCCGCATAGATAATAAAAGAACTATTATCTATTATCTATACCACCACGATTTATATAAACCACGATATTTATAAAAATAAAATGTATATAAATAAATAAAAGGTAGGTATATCCATCGAGATGTATTACTATACATTATATAGTTATATCTTAAAATAATTATGAACAGTACACTGGGTGTTGAGAATCGCTGTAATCATTTTTTTTCCCGCGGTTCTTTATCATGGCACTCGCACAGTCGCACTACAACTTTACTTCACTGCGGTCGGAGCTGATAGCGGGATGCACGGTCATAATAGATAATATAAAAATAATCACAGATTTATGATTAATAATATAGGTAATATTGTTATTAATTTATTATTGTCTTTAATGGTGACATAAATAGCGTTATTGAATACAATAATTTGTGGTATGAAATAGTTTTGAACAGTGATTAGTTTATTTCAGCCGTTATAAAATAAGCAATAATCAGTCGATAACCATTGACGTATGGATTGACGGCATTGTCGAACGTCGACTATCGGAATATTTTATAATATTATTGTATTCACCAAACAAACGCTTTTTGACCAACAAAATAAATGAGAGAGAAACTATGGTTTTCACTTATCAGTTATCACTCGTAAAAAAGCAACTTCTGAACGATTAGGAAACTAACATTTAAACGAGTCTACGGGAGTGAAAAGATATGCAATACAATTGTGATTAACAGAAAGACACCAAATGTGTTGGCTTCCAGTTTAATACTTTAATTTAATAATATTGTAAGATGTAATGAATTTTGACCAATAATCAATATAAATTAATTAAACATTAATAACTTAACATTTTTAAAATGCAATGAATACAACAAGTCTACATTTTTAAAATTACCTACCTAATCAGTAATTTATAAAAATATACCATAACAAATATGGTCAATATGCTGTTATTATATTCCTGTATATTATCAGGTTCCAGTGTTATCGTAATACTAATATAATTAGTGTTAGGTAACTATTACTATATAAGTATGTCTTAACTCTTGTGTTTTATTTGAATTCAATAATAAATTATTTCATACGGAAAACGATTTCAGTCAGAAATTATGCGTCGACCACTATTTTTTAAACATATTTTATAAGTAATTTATTTTGTATTACCTACAGTTATCTTCTTATAAGTTACAAAAATTTTAAAAATTGAATTTCCTTCATAAATAGCTAAAAATTAAAGTAAATATTTTGAATATTTTATTGTTTATAGAAAATAATAATTTGAGTACTTATATAATATTATGTTTACGGTAATAAATTCATAAATAATACATTGTGTGACATACTCAACTAAATTTATAGTCAAGTAGTCAACCAAATGACACAATGAAAAGTACTCAATAATATTAATTCAAAATATGAAAATGTTAAATATATTCAGTAAATTGATTTATAAAATAAAAATAAAAGAGTGGTCAAGTGAGTAATGTTCTGCTGTATAGCAGGTCACTATAATTGATGTATTAAATTTGAATCCAATGAAAGGTATCATTGTATACGAAAAACGATACTAAATGAAGATGATTTGTCAGCCTAGGATATAATTTCCAGTGGATGGTGAAAAAAGTGGTTTGTGTTTTAATGAACTGAATACAACAAAATTTAATTATTTTATAATTTTTGTAAGCCAAACTAATGGAAAATCTTATATTCAATTTTCAACTCTTAGCTACATATACGAAAATTTTTATGAATTATACCTACAAAATAATTTGCAAATATTCATAATTTTGACGAATTTTTGTTAATAATTGAACTTCAAATGCTAATAAAAAAAAATTGTGCCTTTGTATTCTTATAATATTGTTGAATAAGTATACGACTAATTTATGAGGAACTTTTTATTAATTTTTCAAATATTTTGACTAGGCCAAAATTTTTTACTGATATTAATAAAAAAAAAAAACTAAACAAAAACGAATATTTTAAATGCCTATAAATAGCATTAAAATAAGCGAAATATTTTAAAAATTAAATTATGTAAAGAAAATGTCAATCTAAAGAACTGGTGACATTTTTAAGTATCTACGACTTACACTTTTTGAAAATTAACAATTATTTAAAATCTTTTGAAAAAGGATAAATTGTTATCGTTACGCGATTCAAACTACTTGAAGGAAAACTTATGAAAAGAAAAACTTAGTGTTTAATTTTTTAACCTTAGATATAAACACAAACAATTTCATGATTTTTCAACTAGGTACAAAATTACTCGCAAATATACTATAAGCGCTTATAAAAAAAATTGTGACTAACGATTTTCGGTTTTTTTATTTTTTAACTACAATAAGAACAACTCATAGGAACCTTGTATTAAATTTTCAAGTTTTTTTGGTTATCCAATTTTTTTTTATCGACACATCAAAGGATATTCACTTTTCCATCGGAAACCACTCCCGAAGTTTGAAATTAAAGCATTATTTCGAGTTATACAGTATACAGACACACAAAAAAACAAAAAACACATATCATTGTAAAATCAATACATTCATCACTTCGTTCAGAATTCAACAAAAAATAAAAAATTTTTTATCCAAAACATTTAAAATAAGTATTTATAAATATTTATTTTTTTAGAGGGAATATCTGTATTTTTTAGAATACTTTTTTTTTTTACTTAGTAAGTACTTGGATACATATTAAAAATAATATTCAACTTAATTAAATACCTAATCAAATTAGAGGAGCTCCACTCAAATTTTAAGCAAAGAATTTTTTCTATCACAAAATATCCATTTTCACAAAAACTTAAGTCTACATCATTGTTAAATTTGTAGGTGGTGTATAGCTGTACCGCCTGTATCAGCTATATTATAATATATATTTAATTAATTATTTAAATTAATTTAATTAAATACTTTATTACCTACTATAATAAGTAATAGGTATAATGACAAATTAATAAATTAAAATAAATATCTTTTATGTAAAATTATTACTGAAAAACATAATATTGTCTTATATAATATAAGTATTGAACTTTTTATCCTAATGTCATCGTCATGTAACCAAAAGTTATTTCATAAACTGATATAGTATCAAATTATTCAAATTTATATTATAGCCTATTCTACTATTTATAATTTATATAGAATATAAGTTAAAAGCTTTAGTTAGTTCTATATATTAACTAAAGAGTTAAAATAATTAATTTAGAACCCAAAGACCGATAATATAATATACATATATAAACAAACAAATAACAGGTTTATTACGTTACATACTATATAACTGCGGTATAAGTTACAAACTTCAAATATGTTAAATGATTAAAAAAATTTAAGATTTTTAACGATTAATTAATTAAAAATAATAATACCATTTAGGTATTAATATACTTAATACTTTGCTTTCTTTAAAGCAAATTAATATAAAAAAAATCATTCACAGTCGTGTGTTATAAAATTCTCGTAATACTTAATTCAAAATTTATATTAAAAGAAACATGTCTTACAAAAAATTAGAAATGATGCATTGTTCGACAAGCTCGGAACCTTATAATACTAATAAATAATTAATAATTATACATCTATAATATAAATTTAAATGATAAAAAAGAGAGCACATTAACTAATAAGTAATATATACGAGTATGTTAACTTAAAAAAATTGAGAAAATAGGTAACCGTTTTGTTGAACGGCAAAAGAAGTCAAGTGTACCTTGTCATTTTAATAGATGTATTAAATTTGAATTTAATGATAAATTATTGAAAACCTTGAAAACGATTATGAGGAAAGACAGTTTCATTGGTAATCAAAGTTATCAAACAATTAAAATTTCATGAATATTCTTAGTATTTTCGATTATTTTAAAAGGTAATGATAATCTTCAATTTTTACCACCTAAACTCTAAAGCATACCCATCAAATTCAAATTTCTATAAAAAACTTCCATTAAAGTTTATTAACAGAGCATTTTTCTATTAGAATTTGAGTACACCAATTTATCCACTCCGATATTATCCACGTATTATTTAATGTTGTTCTTATTTTATTAATTCGCTAGAACAAAAATTTTTAGTGTATACTTTTGAAGCAAATAGATATTTTAAAGTTTTTAAATGTATAAGTGCATGCATATTCTGTGCTTTTAGATTATATATCCTCTAATTTAATTATAATAGTTTAATGACTCCAAGTTATTACTACCTATACTATTATTGTTATCGTAACTCAGGAAAAAATTAATTAAGTTTTTCAATGGTCGTATATTGTAAACTAATGTAAAATAAATAATAATATAGCGTACACTTTAATTGGCGTGCTTTGAAGGTTTATACCATATATGTATATATATATATATATATATAGTATATACACACAATATTATACATACGTAATTCATACTTTCGGATCCTGAGTAGAGTAACAAATGTATTGATTTTGTATACATAAAAATATTATTTATAATAATAGTGTATTCTTTTTCTTGTATCAGTCACATTTTTATGCTATGGTAAATAGGTAATAACTAATATTACTACACTCAACTTTGAGTATGGTTTCTGGAAGAAAATAGGATTTAGTTAGTACTTTTTTTCTCATCCTTTTAGTAGGGGGGAGGGAGATTAAAAAATTATCAACGTTAAATTTTCAAAATTATCTAAAAAAAAATTTAAAAATTAAATACGAAGAAACAGGAATATTTAAGTAGGTAACACCCTTTTTGGACAACATCGATTTTGTTTTTTTGTCATAATTCAAAAATGAATAACCGTTAATACTTGACACTTTCACTAAAATTGTATATTAGTATATTTAATAATTATTTAAATTATATCTTAACTTATAGTGTTATTATTTATTAATAAACTAAAATAAATAATTTATACTATTTATAAACTTATAGTTTATAAGTTATAGGTATTTATTTTGTTGTGCGGTCCGAGTTTCTGAGTAAATAGTTTTTATAAATTAGTTGAATTTTTAATTATTAATAATTTAACTATTATTGTTAAGTATAGGCATCTACTATTAAACTCAGTCACTCAGATACTGGATTATCTACAAATGCACAATTATAATTAAATATTTATTTTAATGTTAAATGAAGAGATTAAGTTAAATTATTTTTAAAACAATTATCAATCCATTATGAGGTTACGAATGTTATCTAAAAAGGAATTACTTCGTAATTAAATAATTCTTATTAGTTTAAGTTGGCTGTTCATAAGATCTTTAGGTACTATTAATTTTTCAACAATGTTTTGGCATATTTTGATTAATAACTTCATTCTTCCATTTTACGTTAATCAACATTCTCTACTCTCTAGAGACAAATGATTTTTTGTGAACCACAATATGAACTTAATTTTAATTAAGCTATTATTGATTTGTTATAAACCCAACACTTTTTGCACTGATTATGGTGTTTTTCATTACAGTCACATTTTAAATATACCCCTAGGGCCCTAGTCCCAATTATGTATTTATGACACTATCCCTATGAAATTATTGAAGGTCATTATTTATGTAAACTATATGCATATAGAGATACTATAAATAGTATAGTTTTTTTTATAGAATAAATTGATTACTAAAAGGAAATGAAATTTTAATATTAATAGCGGACGGCATGTAAAAACTGGATTTTTGTATTCGTCATTCTTCGCCTACTTAAACTTTAGTGTAATGTCCATCAATCATTGAATTTAAAATAATAATTCTGAATAAAATTTAGTTTTCTATATAGATAGTAGATAACCATAGTCTACCTATCATTTCACATAAGTTTATAATGTTTTTACAGTGGAACCTCAATAACTCGAATCGGTTAGGGGGCGAAAAAAAAAATCGAGCTATCGAAAATTAAACTTATAGAAAATATATAAAACATATATTGTAAGACTGGGGACAAAGCATTCCTTCGAGTTATCTATGTTCCACTCTATAATGTTAATGTTCATAAAAAATTATCAATATTAACATTTGTTGATTTCGAGATATTATACGATTCATTTATTTTGAATAAATCGATTAATTTTTATATTTTTGTCAAAACTAATAAATCGTCAAACCAAGTTTTGAAAATAAAAAAAAACCATGTGCAAGATACACAATTTAAAAAAAAAACAATAATTTACCTTTTATTTACTAATACATTTTTGTATTCCAATGATAATATAAATATTATGCATAAGGTAAAATATATATCCTATAATATAATCTAACTACTTTAAAATGATCTGGTGAAGTGATAAATAATAACCAACGAATCAATTGCCTTAACTTAAAATTTAAAATGTGATATTTGAAGATTTTTAGTTAATTAATAATCGTATTTTTTAAATAACTTACAGAAATACTAATAATTTAGGTCAAAGCGGCCATACTTAATACTCACCATATTTTGTTATAATTTCCAGTAAGGCTGTACCAACGAAATTTTATTGAAAATATCGAAGAAATTCTAAAAGCCATCTCTACATAATTAATTGTAACATAAAATATTATAAGGGATGTATTTTATGCAATCTACATAATAGTATAGGTACATATCATATTATAATATATTGTTTCAGTATACAAGGTTGTAGGATGGCGTACCTACCTATAATATGTAATGTCGTTACGTTTATAACATATCCTACTAGGTATACGCATATTATTCCACAATGATATAGGTAGGTATTGTGTACTTGAATGTCAGAATATATTATACACATGATGACATGGCGTGTCATGTATACAGTTTATAACGAAAAATATATTTCTCAAAAAAAAAAATAATAATAATAATAAACTATCAATGCTAATAGTTGTCGTGTACTACATAGTACCTATATAGTTATCATTGTATTATTGTGATATTATGTAGTGCTGTAAGTATCTATATACTTACGTTATACAACCTTTAATGAAGCAAATAACAAGGAGTTTTTATTATGTCAAAGAATTTGCTAGGGACGTCGTATTCCCAAGATGAAGTAAATCCATGTTTTGTAAATATTGTTTACCTATTACCTAGGTACCTGTATGATATATGAAGACATTAGATGTGATGCAACCACAATAATAAGTGTGTAATATATAATAATATATAAAATTATAATAATGTTAAATCATACACGGAAGTCTCAAACTGAACAACACGACCCAAAAAAATATTTAGATGCCTATTATAAATAAATAATATTGCAAATTTACAAATCATATAATATACCTAATCATTAAATTATAATCACACATTTAGAAATTGTTATTAGTACTTACAAGATGATAATAATCGATTACAATGATTAAAGTTATTAAGTACTGAGTATAATAAAAAATTATAATTTATTATGGCTGTAATTAGATACTAGTTGTTAAAAATATTGAATTGACATTATACGAATATTCATCATGTGTAAACTGTATATAAATAAGTTATTTTCATGTATATACGTATATACTTATATTGGACATTTCAAAACGAAGTAATAGCAACAAAACCTCAAAATGTTTATAAATAAATGATACCTAACTATTTATCGTAGGTGCATTAAAAACTGCACCTACCTATATCATACAACCACATACTGGATATTATTATGAAACAAAATATTTTCGCATGGTTTGTGATTCTTACTAATACAACAGCATACTTATGTGTAACAAACACTTGAAATTGTAATAGCTATACGTCTATATTCGTACTTTTAAAATAATAAAAATTATGAATAATTCAACTATTGTACACATATAATATAGACTATGGTTTATGGGATGAGAGATATATTTGGTAGTAACACACAGCAAATAACAATAAACATTTACATAAAATATATTACACTGGATGTAATTATACGTTATGATTAAACATAGGTTATAAATGTATATCAGAGATAAATCAGTTTGTTATTATTGTTGACAACAATTTAGATGAGTATCCTTTTTTTTTTTTTTATACAAATAAAGATTATTTAGTTTTGTTAGGTATTAACAGAAATTTATAATAAAATCATAATATAAACTGTTTGTGTGCCTGTATTTATATATTTATATTTGTGTATTAAATTTATAACTTGTTTAGGTATTATACGTTATATCGTGTATTTAAAAGTTTAACGATTTTTACAGCTGTAGCCTGTAAAACTTTCCGACTATAAAAATATAAAATTATAGATACTCTTTTATGATGATTTTTTTTTTAAAATCATTACAAAAAAGTTATTTTAAAAAAATTCAACAACAATACCTATTTTTTCCCAGGGCGTAGAATCCTAGTTAATACCTATTATACTAGATATACTGAACAATTTGTTCAAAAATAATTCCAAGTCGCTGCCCTTCCAAGATTTACTTAATAATGACTTTTTAAATAATATTGCAATAACGAATGCTTATTAAACACTAAACTGCAGTAACATTTGTACCTATTTAGTATTTATTATATACACTATACAGGCTACGAAGCACATGCTATCAACTGCTACTGCAGTATGCTATACCTACCATATCGTGAGTCTGTACTTATATAGTTTAGGGTTAGGATGTTTATGCACTAAAAAATGTATGAATATGTATGCACTTATGCACTAAAAAACAGTTAAATATGCATGAACAATTTTAAAAATATGCATTAAAAATAAAGAAATGTGAAAAAAAATTTAATGAATATATAGAGATAAATTAAATTATTAATAGATAGAATATCAACAAATTGTGTTGGTACTATTTTCAAAGCCGTAACTGAGGGGAGGGTCCAGGGGTCCGGATCTCCTCATCGAAATTTTTAAAAGTAGGTAGAAATATTTTTTTATTATTAAATAATTAACTATTATGTGAATTGAGTATTATAATGACGAATTATGTTTTCAATAACGATAATAATCAAATTAACAATGTTTAAAATTTTTTTCCAATTGCGGCCTTGCTCGTTATATCATAAAATTACCTTATTTTTCATCATTTTTCATCGAAAACCGTCAAATATGCGCTTATAAACAGAAAAACATAAATTATGCACTTATAAATATAAAATGGTAAAATATGCAATTATATGCAAAATAAAAGTTTGATATTTTGAATATAGATATCATGAGACACATTTCTGCACAAGAATGGAAGCTATTGGGCAATCTAAAAAAAAATATGCAAAATCATAAACATCCTAACCCTAGTTGGCTAGTTATATATATTGTGTTTGTATATTATACTGTATCTCAAAATTATACTTAATGTATTAAATATTCATAATACGTTAAACATCGACTTTCATGTTCTTTTAATCCGACAATAACATACGAATACTCATAAAAATTAATAACTATAATATGCAGTATTGATGATTTCATGTGAAAATTAACTCGTATCTGCAGTGTTTTGCACTAAATAGGTACGGCAGGTATAAGTGAGTTGTAAGTATATACATTCATCCTTTTAGTCACACACGAAGTCACCTTACATTTATAATTTATGGAATTAAAACTTCTGTGTTTTTTTACTTTTTTCTACGACCATGTGTAATCATGCATATAATCACCGTAATTAATATAACGAATCGTTATGCAATTTGAATTCGCAGAAGATAACCTTCACGCCCGACGGCTAATATAATATTTAAAATTTTTTTATGAACACAACGTTATAAAATATAATAGAACTTGTATGGGTATCCCGACATACCGTATACCAGATACCGCAGGCCGCAGCTACTATATATACAGCTAATAAGCAATAAAATAAAGCTAATAAAATAACGTGTAAAAGCCTATATTATGCAGCCCGTCGTATACCTACCTATTCGCGTAGTCGTGTCTCGTATTGTAACAAAATCTAATAAAATATATTTTAAAACATCAACACAGTAGGAATAAGTTATACATGCATTATATAGGTATGTATATATAAATATAATATACAAGATTAACGCGAGTTTTATGATTTGTGAAAATAAATGTATTTCAAAAATATCGTAATGAATATATAATATATATATATATATATATATATATGAAGGTAATCTCTGTTAAACTGTGACAAAATCACAACTCTCACTGTTACATAACAATTCATAGTTGTGTAAATAAATGATTTTAATATAATCATGAAATAAATTTTTATGTTAATGTACCAACTAGGATAAAAAAAAATCATTTAAACAAATCCGGGATAACATAACAAATGTTTAACTGTTACAGTGGAATATGACTGGCGCGGCGTGGTTGGGCGTTATATAAAGCCGAACAGGTATTTATAGATACCTCATCATAAATTTAATAAAATTATATTTGTTGATTGTGCGCTGTGTTTGAGTAATTATTATATCAGCAATTTATTATTGTATCGTCTATCGACGACAAGCATTTATTTTAAGCAAATAAAATCACTATCATAAATTGCCATTGTAATTAATTTTTAATCCACTAAACGACGCGCATTTTGTGCAGCCGTGCAGGAATCAGTTTTAAAGGCTAGATGCCAATACATCAACTATTCCGAGAGACCGTCACATCACTAGTAGCTATAACACAACATAATAAATTTATACTTGTACCGCGTTAATAAAATATTTTAATGTATCATAAGTCTGCAAACAATCATCGAGAATGAAATTAATGTGAATTTCATTGGCAATAAATATTGGCAAGACCATAAACAACTACTCTATAATAATACACATACCAATGTATAATAAGATATTATATATATTTAATGTAATATATGTTGTATGTATACACACGGATAATAAACATTAAGGCTAAATGGCTAATTATTTTACCACTGTAATAACAAACTATCTGCTATAGTCTTTTATTCAATAAAAACTTGTCGATTTGTTCATCACAGAACGGAACACATTATGCAGCGAATGCCGTTTATCCGGTTGAAAATGACAGTAAACCATCTTTAAAACTACCGACCTAAAGTGATGAACGATGATTATGTATCTACATTCTACATTATTATATCTATATTTGTATGAGAAAAATAAGCGATCAACGGATACGACCATCAATATATCTATTATTATTATTGGCTGTACATTTGAAGGTATATCTACGTAGGTCGTAGGCATACAGTGTAAACTGTTTGATTTTGATAATAAATCAATTTTCAAATAATACGTCTTTATCGTCATCATTGGGATTACTATATATCTATTGTACCAGAAATAAAATTAATGCCTATACCTAGTATACCTATCCTTTAACGTCGTCGATACTTTATCATATGTCAATTGTTAGACACATTAATATAATAGTATTGTTGGCAGTAATGTAGGTAGGCTAAGTTATGATGTCAGCTATAATAATGATATTATTTATTATATATTATTATAATTTATATTTTATTGTCCACGTCATGTGTGTGTTTTTTTTACACTTATATTATAATAGTATAGTATTGTGGCGTGGCACATAATATTATATATTATCATGTTATATTATAACATTATTCAAACGCGAAAAGAATAAAGTTACAACAATATTATTATGTAAAAACTAACATGGCACAAAATACATTTATCAACTTGTCGGCATCGGTGATTTTGAAATGAAGGCCCATCATCATCAGTCCGGAAATTACACCGGACAACGCAGTGACCAGAACCTAACAATTCCGACTGCCTAGTCATTCCATTCTGTTAATAATTTGTATTTTGTTTAGCGGTTTCATAGAATTAATTTTGACGGTCACATGCGACCCATATAAATATTAAATAGAAACTAAATCAGATGTTTTCGATATGAGTCGGCAGAAATTTAAAAAAAAATCAAGCACGGGAATTTAATATGCTAATAGAAAACTTTCATAATATAACCTATAACCTTACCAAAATTACTTAATATATTTTGTTTTGATTCGTCATTTACTGGCTTTATATAATTATAGTAATCCCTTCGTCTTTATATAAGATAAAATTACACGAATTACGATTAGTGTCAAAACTACATAATAATATGTTAATATTTTAACTGCGTGTAAATATGTGTGTATAGGAGGATATTATTACCTATAATAGGCCATAACTTAGAAATACAATAATATCAATTATCTTTTAGTTATTTTTTACCCATAAATTTGTTTTGATTATATTGTGTAGTATATAATTGTATATTAAGATTCGCCTAACCAACGTAAAACTCATATTATTTATGAGTAATTTATCTTTATATTATCGTACCTACTGAAAACGTGCAGAAGTAAGTACCTAGTAAGTTTTAAATATAATAATATAACGTACATGTGATGTACCAGGGACTACGAATTCCATTCTATACAGAATGAATCACCAAGCATATTCATCATTTTTTGATTTATTTTTAGAATTGTTATGTATATGTAAGGACAATAATATATGTATCATCGAACGTTCAAAGTAGTGCCCTCTAGATATATAAATTATATTTTTTCAATAAAAAAAAAATTAAATTAAATAAAGATATATAATAAAATTATTTATATAAATAAAATTTTGACGTACCTACCTATATTTCCAAATCCAAATTTGAACAAGTAGTTTCTGAGTAAAATTAAGATTTATAATATATTAAGAATAATAACCCTTAAAATTGTTTCATACAATTATAGAGAATATTAGAAAATCACTAGTATTTTCAAATAATCATAGCACCCATATCGATCGTATTACACAAAAGTATTATTACCTATTAGGTTATTATCCTTAACACGCTAAGACACATAGAAAATTTATTCAAAAACTTTAATCGTTTGATTTTTGATTATTAGGCATATTAACATTTTCAAAAAAGTGATATATTTATAAATAAATAGTAAAAAAAGTGGGTAAGTGGGTACCGCTCTGCTTCTGCTGTACATTAGGTGCCGTATGGATCATTATTATATATATAGGAGTGTTAAATTTGAATCCAATGATAGGTATCGTTGTATACGAAAAACGATTCTGAACAGAGATGATTTGTCAGCCTAGAATATAATTTCGAATGGTGGGTGAAAAAGGTGGTTTATGTTTTAATGGCCTGAATATACCAGAATTTAAGTTTTTTTTATAATTATTATAAGCTAAACTTATGGAAAATCTCGTATTGAAGTTTCAACTCTTAGCTACATATACAAAAATTTTTATGAATTATACCTACAAAATAATTTGCAAATATTCATGGTTTTGACAAAGTTTTGTCAATATTTGAACTTCAAATGCTAATAAAAAAAAATTGTGCCAATGTATTCCTATAATTTTTTAATCACTATAAGAATAATTTATAAGGAACTTTGTATTAGATTTTCAATTATTTTGATTGGGCCAAAAAATTTTTATCGACACCTCAAAAAAATTTTCAGAAAAATTGAAAATTTAAGTTGTCTATAAATAGCTCAAAAAAAGTCAAACTATTTTGAAACTTAAATCATGAAAAGAAAATGCCAATCTTAATAACTGTTAAAATTTTCAAGTATCTATGACTTATACTTTTTGAATAATAACAAATATTTAAAATCGTTTGAGGATAAATCGTTATCGTTACGCTATTTCCTGAAAATTTAAAATTCAAACGCACTTAAAATTTTTCCTATTATGATGCTACGAGTTTTCTTTATAGCTACTTGAAGAAAAACTTATGGAAAACTTAGTGTTGTATTTTTAATCCTTATTTATATACACAAAAAATTTCATGATTTTTCAACTTCAAAATTACTTGCAAATTTTCACGTTTTCGACAAATTTCGTAAAAATTTGAACGCTTAAAAAAATAACGCTTATAAAAAAATTGTGACCAAAGATTTTTAATTTTTTTTAGTTTCAATAAGAACAACTCATAAGGAACCTTGTATTAAATTTTCAAAACTTTTTGGTTATCCAAAATTTTTTTATCGACACTTCAAAAAAAATTTCTCAAAAAAATCAAAAATTTCAGTGGTCTATAAATAACTCAAAAAAAGTCAAAATTTTTTAAAAATTTAACTATATATATAGATAACACTGACAAAAATTTGGTGAAAATGTCAACTATTTACAGTGATTAGTTTTTGAATTACAGCCATTTAAAAAAATCGATTTAGTCTAAAACTGGTTTTGCGTAAAAATTCCCGTTTTTCCTTAATTTCTTTTTGGTTTTTCCCGGCGCTTTTGAAAACTATTGGGAAATCCAAAAAATGACCTACCAAATGCATCAACCAGATTTATTTTTCTATCGGAAACCACCCCCAAAGTTTGAAATTGAAGCATTATTTCGACACGTTCTCGTGTACACCGACACAAAAAAAAAAACACACAACATTGTAAAATCAATACATTCATCGCTCCGCTCAGAATCTAAAATTACAATTTATGTTAGAAAACAAGACATTCCCTAAATAATATAAAAAATATAAGGTATTATTTGAAATTTTGAAATTATGGTCTTTAAGAATATACTAAAACCATTCATTAATCAGAATTCAAATAAATTCATTATTAAAGAAAAACACGAAGGTGATCATGCTATTGGTGAACCATTCGGTAGACCGACTATATTGTATAACTTGCACCCAAAACATCCTGGGTTTTATAATGTTCAAAAACTATAATAATAATTAATATCAATTTAGTAATGTAACTAATTATTATTATTGCTGGCATTGGCAAACAGGTATGAGACATTAATAAATAGTAATAGTGTATTATAATATATATATATATATTATATATTTTATATTAGACGCCCATATATCACCGTCTGTTATATGTATAATGTATATAATATATATAAGATCCGCCTACATCTTAAATTGTGTATACAGAATATCCGATCGTATCCCATTTATATTATATAGGTACATTTAAAGACACGCGTCACGCCACGCATACCATATGCATACAATCACGCTCACAAAGCCACAGAAACAAAGAAATTAAACATTCTCTGTGTTGGAGAAATATTCGATATATTGCATATCGAGGATGTGTAATTATTCAAATCAGGTTATGCGCTGCAGGGGCGGACTGTACCGAATGACGTGAGGAAAAATCTGCCCATCTGGGCTGTTCGGTATAATATATACGATTTTAAAACAAAATTTTAATACGCGCACATGTTCAGTAGGTACACCTAATATTAATCACCATCAAGGCTGATCAAATGAACAGTTTTTTTTCTATACCTTGGAAAATAAAAATCATACGTAAAACAGAGAATTATGTTAAAAGTTACCCTATTTTTTCCATTTTGCTTAGTTAAAAATTAATGGAAATAAAATATCCTATGACTTAGAAAAAAAAAATAATTTAATCAAATTTAACACGATATAATTGGCAACAACAATACCATAGGCATACCTTAACTCAGAAACAGTATGCGTCTACAGCGTAGGTTATTTAATTACGCTGAAACTCGAGTCTCCAGAAAACTCGTCTCTCCATTTTCTCTATTAAGGAAAGCATAAGGTTGAACATATAAGAAGTTGTACAGAAATGTTGATAATAAAAAAAAAGATAATACGGTGATAATCAAACCTATATAATATTGAAATTAAATTCAAGAGGGAAAAATTAGAATTGAAAGTAGAAGAAAATGAGGAGAAATAGTTAATAAACCTGTATCATAATTGATTTTATACGTAGATTTTAAACCATAAATTAAAAATTAATTTGTGTCTTAATTTGCTATAAGTAATGTAACTGGATATATAGAACTTTATTTTGCGAAAATAACTACAATCTGAAGCAAACAATAATTTTCACTAATATATTAGATAGGTATCTTCTTAAAGTATTATCAATAGCTATACATTTATTTATTTTTTTTGGGGGGGGAGGGGGAGAAATATATTCTGGTTCTTCAATTTTGTGTTTTTTCATGAGCTTTAGGACGGAAGCAAAATAATTATAGCTACCTGCACTATATAATAATTGAGTTTGGGTACAAACGGGACATATACAAATTGAGTTCGAAGTTAGGAAACTAAATACTAATAGTACACGAATTGCCGAGGATTATTTTGAGTAAAATTTATAATAAATCTTCTAGAGAAAAGAAACAGCGAAAATTAAGTCACGCAGCATTAAAATATATGTTATTCTCACATTTATGCCGCACAGTCGTGCAGTGCATCAAAAGCCGCTTCGTCTATGATACGCTTAAATATTATACGTATATGTTCGTATAAAGACGTGACATCGTCAATACATAACACAAATACACAATAACTAAATTTGAATACATACAATGTTTATCCCATATAAAAATGTATGGGCGCAACTACGGGAGTGCTAGGGGGTGCTGAAGTACCCCCAACTTTACTTTAAGTACCCCCCCCTAGTTCCGCATCTTTTTAATTTCAAATATCTATAGTTTTAACAATGTAGTTTTATTTTTAAGATTTATTATGTAGCCTATACAGCGCATATGTTAATGACTAGTCGCACATTTTGTCTAATGATGATAAATATAAAAATAATATTACGTAACTGATAATTGGTTTTATAATATCATCATGTTAAGACCACAGATATATAAACATACGTAATAATATACGTATATATGTTTATATATCTGTGGTTAAGACACAGATTTTTACATAGAATAGTTAGTATAGATATCTGTGGGTTATGATTGTTATGACTAATTTATGATTACTAGATGATAATCTTTTATATTTTTATATTTTTAGATTCTGAACGGAGTAAAGAATTTATTGATTTAACAATGATGTATGTTTTTTTTT
>VUJU01004662.1:0-17476 GCA_009835225.1 Aphis craccivora
AGAATTTTATTTATAACACAGTACTTATTTGCAGCTCAATCTCTTTTAGAATTTAATGAACTATCATTGATTTAATATTTAATACTTTAGTGGCTCAGCATACCTATACAATTTTTAGGTCAAGACTACAGCATATTAAAATAACTAAAAGTTTTAAGTTATACTTTATATAACTAACACCAACTAAGTACTAACTGGTCTCCGAATCGATATAGCATTGTTATTTATATTTTAAATGTTACTTGTATAATTATATTTTATTTAAATATTTTGTTGAGTATAACTGTGGTCTGTGGTTAGTTATTGAATACCTATCAATATAATATACCATAATACTTATATATATACAATATACAATATACATACTAAAAAGCAACAGAAGAATTCATATAGGTATATTAATATTTTTATATTAATAAATTGTTTTATCTAATAATAATAATAGGTCAGTATTACACTTTGAAACGTCCAATCTTTCAGAATATTACCGTGTAAGTTGTAGTGTAATAAGATATGAACCGAAATTGAGATGTTTAAATAGTTTTAGAATAGCAAAAACTTATATCATGTATGTACCAATGACTATATTAGAGGTTCTAAAAATTAGCAATGGTAAAATTGTGTAAACATATTAGTACAATAAAATGGCAAACATGATGAAATTATCACATGTATATTATGACCTATGTAGTATTATATATGTGTATGGGTAGTAATTGGGTACACACTTACATATTATTTTTATATTGGGTTATTATTGGTATGAAATATTATTTATATTTTTGTGTATCGAATGATTGCGAACAAGTTTGCTATTTGGTGTTTTGAATTTTTAAATTATTCTCAAGGGTGTTATTTACCCGGTAAATGTTCAATGTCAAACTTTACGACGACTTATTACTGCATATATTGGTCTATGGACTTTTCAAACCTATTTCGTACAGGATGACGCAGAAGGTCAAATAGTGTGTCGTTATTGCATCATATATTATATTATTGGATGGTACCCGACAATGTTGTACAGATTGTATTATTCCGGTTCAGTCCCTACGGGAACCGACAGAACGACTTGCAAAATGGGAAGTCTTAAAACTGTTATCGGATCCATTTTGAAAATATTTTCTTGACATTATATTATCCAAAAGAAAGTTATGCCTTATACACTAAAAGTTTTATAACTGTCTAAACGTTTTAGATTTTTATTTATTTTAAGTATCGATACTTTTTTTTAATGTATATATTTTATAAACACCATATTATTTACTAAATAACAAAAATATAAAAAAAATAATAATAATAGTATATAATATGTAAATATATTATTGACATAAGTACTCGTATAGTATAATATTATATGTAATAATATGTAAATAATATTATATCAAGTAATATCAAGTATATATATATATAAATGTATAATACATTAATACGTAAGATGGTGTTTGCTGTTTATTATATATATTAATAATAATAATATTATACTGATTAGAGTATATTATAATTATATAGTAAAAGTATTTTCCTATATTGTTTTTAAAAAGTTTAAAACTAATTTTTTTTAAGCTAACTGTGTCATAAGTCATAACGTTAAAACGCTAAAAGTAATAATCAGTATTTTAATACGCACTACATTTCAGAAATTATATTTAAATTGCACTAGCACAATATTAATATTAACTCATTAGTTCTTGTAGTAAAAAGTTGTTGAAATTATGTTTATAATTTTTTCAATGTAAAAGTATTATTTGGGATTTGTAACTTAATGTAAATAAATTTAGATGGTAAGTATTACTTAAAAAATTAAGAGTATAAATATTTTTCTAGAATATGTTTTTCAAAAGCTTATAATTATCTATAAATTCTATATATTAAAATAATAATTGAATGATATCTTAATAATTTTTATACACCATTTTATATATTAAATAGAATAATTTTCTTAAATAAAAAATGGGAAACTAGATTATATTATATTATTATACATACAATAGATTAATATGGGTGAAAATATTAAAATAAGTTGTCATTATATTTTTATAGTCATTATAAGTATTTAAATACATATGCTATTATTATTATGTCATACGCATTGTACAATATTGAGTATATTATCGGATATCATTACATTTCATCTTTATGGTAATTATAATACTTAATAATAATATAATAATTTGTTTTTTAATACAAATGTATGATCTACTTATCATGTAGATATCTTACAGCGTGGATAACATGGATAACAAGTTATCATTTTATATTAGGTCATCAATTATGTGTATATTTAATTTTTCAAAACAAGAATTTAAAAACATATCAATTATAAAAATTAACGTAAACATTCCTCGTGAAGAAAATACTTGTAAAACCCTCATACTTCAGAATATTTGAAAAGGGGACATCGTCGATTAGCAAACATTTTCGAACTTGACGAGTTATATAGGGGAACGTAAAAACGTTCGTAAAAAAAAAAAAAGAAAAAGAAAGAAAAAAGGGATAATATACCGTACACTATATACCGTACGGCTTATATATATAATTTACGGTTTTGATTGTGCTGCAGTACCTACTACAGGGAATTCATTTAGAGTGCTCCATTGATCGAATTGGAGTTTTTTTTAGAAGAATACTACTATTCATTAATAAAATATGTCCCTCATGTTTCTGTGGGAAGAGGGAACTAAAGGATAAAAAAATCTGCATTTATATGTTTCGATCTGATCACGATGACCCGTATTATATGATATGTGTATGACATACGTATATACTATTATACCTAATACCTATACGGACTTATTTAATCGGTTTCGTACTTTCGTACGGCTGTTAAGTAAATATTAGATAAAAAGTAGACCATGGACGTTAAAGATCGATATCCATATTATATTCGTACCATTCCAAAGACTCACTAATGTGTGTAATACTCTATAATGCCTATAGACATATGAGTTTACTTTTATTGTGTCCATATACGCGCTAATCATGTATTATATTGATTTATTTTATTGTCGTACCATTTAGAATAACCTTTAATGATTTGAAAATTAGATACTATTTAATATTATACGCTGTATGCCGTATGCCATTGTTATGCCAATGGTTAATTTGCTTAATGGCATGTATTTGAGTATGTATATATAGGTAACGAACTTGTACTTTCACTGAACTATTTACTCGTTGTAACTTGTAGGTACTGATTTAATATTTTTTTTATTTATATCTATCAGCAACTGATGAAAAATGTTTGAGTATTCATAAAATAAAACTGATTTAATGTTTGTTGTTAATCATGGTTATATAGTTAAAATAATAAAATGATTGGGCAAATATTATAAGGTATAATTATAAATAGTATAGTATGTATAATATATAGTATACTAACTACATATAATTATATCAACAAAGTTTTACGACCGTGATACTTATTTCAGCATAATAAAATGTATACATATTAATTCAGTTAGATATTATAGTAATACTAGTAGTACGATATATAGAGTATAGTGTATACACTATAGAAGTACGTAAGATTCGTTTTACTGTCAATGATACATAAAGTTTTGTTGATCGAAGAACATTTCTACACAATTATTGTTTTATATTATTTTATTGATTAATGCAAAGGAAAATGCTATATTATAGGATAGTTATTCGTATACACTCTTGAAAACATTCCGCGAATGCCAAACGTGCCATATCGTAGAAATATATGATTACATCGTCGAAAACTTTCATTCAAAAGAATTTTATATTAAAAGTAAATGGAGGAGGAGTTTATCTTCACTCGGGATTTATAATATTTTACGTTCCGCGACGACAACGAGCAACTAAAAAGCAAACGAACTGTGTATAAAAAAAAACTCCATTTTTACAGCTGAGCGATTTTTTTAAAATACATTGAAGGTATTGTAGTGAAAATAAATCGAAGTTTATTTTTAATTTTTTTATTCTTTAGAATTAGTTTGTTGTATTAAAATATAAATAATACACTTTATTTATGGTATAATTTTTTTTTTCCATTTAAAACAAAAATGATGGTTCTAATTATTACGAATTGATTAATAAGTAGTAGTTTTGTGTATATATACTTTTTTTTAAAACTACTTAGTTTAAATACAATGGACTGTAAATTGAATGCATTACAACAATGATTAATAATGCTTTTAAAAAGTTCTACAATACGTTCTTTTTAAAAACTTATTTAAACTACTTGCTGTTCGAAGTTCGTTTTAAATAACTGATTTTAAACTTTAAAAGTGCAATTTTGCGTAATAACCAAAGTGACTTTGGTTTTATATGAACTACTGGTATTTAATAGTCTAATTTAAAAGTTGGGCCAACTTATTAATGTTATTCATATTTCTTACCTAACTTAAAATGTTTAAAATTAGAACTTACCAACATTTTATATTTTTATGACTTTCATTGAACAATTTACAACAACTAATAATCTATTAAATGTATTTCTAGCAGTTCGAACTTCAAAGACAAAAAACGTTTGCTTATTGTATGCGAGAAGAATACTATTGCTGTCATGTGGTTTGAACAATAAGTCATTTCCTATTATTTTATTCGAAATTTCTTACAAATCGATATTAATAATAAAAATAATAGAAAAAAAAATATTCGGTATTGTTTCACATAATATTATTAATATTAATTCGTTTACAGTGACATTGGATATTTATTATTATCCATGTATCAGGTGTCTATACGTAAAACAAATAAAGCCTTAAAGACGAGTGTTGTCTAATATAGTACCTATGTTTCATAAAATATAAAATGCGTTAACAATATAATTTATTATAACATGGTAATTTTTGATGATAAACGTGTTTTAAGCTATAGTAAGTTATATCATCTGAAGAAATATTAAATTACCGTCCTGGCGTCCTTATTAAAAAAAAAAAACATATTATATGTGATGTACTGGCGTATTAAAAATAAAAAACAAATAAGATTGAACGTTGTTGGCTTTTGCAGAGGTCCTAAATATCCACTTCGAAGAATCTCAATAGCTCTACGAATTAGATGTAAACTATATAGCTATATAGCATAAAGTAACAAACTACCGTTGGATGCTTTGGAAGTTATTTTAACATCATATACTTCGCTGCTCACGTTTAAACCGTTTTTTCACTAACAAAATTAAAACGCACCCTCTTATTTATTGTAAATACAATACATCCACATAGGGTTATTCTCTGCAAAGTTTTTACTAACATCCCCCATGTTATTCATCATTTTTCATTCACAGTTTCTCTTTTTCTCATCTCTAATGTTGATACTTTACGGTGATATATTCGTATTTATTTGAGTATACGCAATTTTTAATTTTTGATTAAAACGAAAAGTCAAGCGCCAAGAAATATAAGCCCAAGCTGAAAGTAATAATATTTCACACATCTTTAAATTGTATATTATTTTTTGTTTATGACTAAAGGTTTAAATTTTATGTTTCTACATGTTGGTTAAGAATCTATTTATGCAAGTGAAAGGGGAATAAAATATGTTTACAATCCGTATTACTTTGAAACAAAGAGTAAAAAATGTTGGTTCATTAATAAAATTCATATTTTTGTACACATTATGTAAGTGCTGTAATATGTTAATATACAAAATATGCTAGAATATATAATAATATATATTTATTATATATTTAAGATATAATATATTTTTATTCTTTACCTACCAGGTTTTTAAAAATAAATGGATGTCCAGTAAAATTACAATTAAGGATGTACAATGTGCATGTATTAAAAAAAAAAAAATAAATAAATAAATAAAAATTTCAATTGATCGCCTATATGACTTAATATACTTAGAACATTTTAAGAGACAATTAATTATTATAAAAAAAAAAAAAACAATGCTGGTTTTAAACAACATAAAAACATCATGCATACCTAACCAAGATTCGAAGAGACTATTATTCCGATCCATGTTTATGTACAATCGTATTTTGGTCCTGTTAACTCATAATTTTAAAACCTTGTATCTATACGCGTGTATACTTAATAGTAAATATTTATATTATATATTATTTTATATACGTATAAATATAAATAGTTTATAATATAATCTAATTCATATCGTATACCATTATATTATTATAAATACTTGACTGCTAGAAATTTTTAACACTCTGTACTTAACTAATTTACAGTTTTAGTCGTTTTAGATATCTTACACAAACGTACTCTTTAATACAACTTATTTTAATTAAAATAATTTTACAATAAAATGTATAGGTCCGTACCATTTATTTATAAGTGGTAGTAATTTAATAATAGCGACTCATTTATTAAATTAAAAATTAATTTGACCGATTATTTTATGTATTTCTCATCTAAGGAGAAAGAATGTTAATGCACGGGGAATTTGAATTAAAGTTATTATTTTAAACTTTTTTTTTTTTATAATTACTTTTTTTTTTATCTTTAATGTAACTGTACATTCTTACTAAACAATTAAAGAATTTAAAAAAAATCGTCTCTTGCAGACGTACGACATAAATACTAAGATCTGAGATCTAATATTATAATACATATTACCAGTAAGAGTAATAAATTTATAATCACCTTGTAATCCGATTTTTACAATAATTCATAACAAGTGAGGTAGATAGATGGCACTTGTCCGAATTTTTGATAACTCATAGTGGACAGTGTGCGTTGTACGGACTACGGAGTCGTTAATATAATTGAGCTACAAGTCGGTGCGTACACACAAGACAAGACTCAAGAGGGAAGAATAATATATTATTATCTTATCCCCTATNAAAAAAAAAAAAAAAAAAAAACTAAAAAAACTAAAATATAAAATAATATAATACCACCATCATCATATATACATATTACATATTATATATTATATATATTTATACTCTATGCGTATAGGTTTATTATATACGTGTCCGGCGGATGTTCCGAGTTTTTGACTATTCATGCGTGTAAATGTATAATAGACGTGAACGGCATTCATTCGGGTAATATCCAACATTGACTACAGCTATACATTCATATACACACATACGTAGGTAGGTATACTTGTGCATCTGATGTGTATCTGTTGAGAAACCTGTGGGAGCTTAGTGTGTACGGCGGGTTAATGTTTATTTTCTTTTTCATTTTACGATTACGTGTTCTGAACGTCTTGTCCGATGTTTCGTGAAGAAGACTACGCAAGTATATAGTTTAATTTATATTAGGTATTTAAGTATACATAATATAATATAGTGTAGTGACGTCAAGATTTTTAAGATTTTCGGCGTTTCTTCTTTTAACTATGCTGGTGCATCTATATCATACTATATTTTAAGAAAAAAAAACACATTACTCTACTCTACAGTAGAAAATTGTTGGCCTTTCGCCGACCAATTGGTTCTCTTTAGAGTTCTAAATCGTTGGCGGTTTTATTATTATTATAATTCAGTGTTGATAGTGGAAACGTGCTTTGAAAACGTAATGATATTCTGTTTTCGTCATTAGATTGATCAAATTAAATCACCGAAAAGAGTAAATGACAAACAAGAATAAGAACCTTAAAGTTCGGTAGTATACATCAAAGCAAATGAGGCTATGATCCATTATGTACATTGTACGTGATAAAAATCCTGTGGTCACGTATATATGTTTTGTAGTTAATTTGTGTAGTTAAATAAAATCATCCAATCTTCCATTTCTAAAGAAATGATAAAATTTTTTTCTGTTTTTTTTTATGATAACTTGTGGTTCACAGACCTATATAAATATTCCATAGTTTTAATTGACCAATAGGTTGAAAAAAAATAGATGCACATACATACATTTTAAAAATGTTATAAATATTCAATAGCAGAAATATTTAAAAAGTAATCAAAATCAATATGTTTATAAATGGTTCGTACTGTTAAAATAACACAAAGCCTCTTAAGGTCAATATGCATTTCGTTTGTATTTTATTATATTTATATTATATTAATATGATGTAATAGATTTTGTTTTACAACTTTTGACACTTTTAAGGTGTAAAACATTAGTTTACTGAATAGTACGAGTATATTGTATTATTTGTACTGAATACAATATTGTAATGAAATCCTTTGATACGATGGTATACGTATTCATACTTATTGTGTATATGTTTGTAGAAAGTATTAACACGGTTACACGTATACCTATACATGATATGGACGAGTAGGTGTTTGTTTCTATGTTGAGAAAAATACTACGATCTTCAAGTTTTCACAGAAAATGAAAAAAACAATGGTAACGATACGGGCATTTTATTGTTATAGAATTATAATAAAGTTAAAACGCAATAAAGTTCATCGGAGACCATTTTCTTATAGGTACATATTATATAATATTATGTGTGTATTATTTAGCCACGATGAATGTCATAAACCGATACGGTGCATGATAATATAATATTGTAATGGTGAGTCAGCAAAATAATGTCAAGATAAATTATTACACTCTATCATAATATTGTGAACTAAATGAAAATTAGGCCATTGTGTAAGTATTACGAGTTTAAACTACATAGTATTATTATTTTTTTTTTAATGATATAAGAAACTCGGGTGAGAATTATTATCAGCTAATAATCCCGTACGTAAATGAAATAATGAACAATATGATTAAATACGTGTGGACAATCGACAATAAGTCAATAAATTACAGTGTAATAATACGTAGTAGGTATGTGTATTGTGTATAATTTGTTTACTCAATATAACAATCATTTAGGGATTTGAAAACGTTTATATTATGTTATAATTGCACTGTCGGTAAATTTTGTTCGGTATCGCCGATGTAAAAAATCGTTTTTGCGGTGTGTGTGTGTGTGTGTGTGTGTGTTATTATTGTTATATATTTATAATAATAATAGTATAATATATGTGCTGATGATGCGTCCACTTCACTTTGGATTTTGTAATAACGAGTATATTATAATTCATTATCTGATCATTGAATGTTTGTATAGTCTACACTCTGTACGGTACAGGCGTTATGCTAATAATAATAATTGTTATTATTATGTCACGACAATTATAAAACGCATAAAATAAAATACGAATGGTCGTGAACGAGAAGAACGCGAAAATAATAATAATAATAATAAATTATTATTATATTATTTAAACGAGACTGTTGTTTTAATGCGAATTTTCTGTCAGCCCGCAATATGACATACTCAAACATACGTCTATACCACGGTATAATAATGTTACACAATATTATACACTTACCCACAATTTCGTATAATACGCACACACCCGTCACCTATATTATACGAATACAACGATTTGAGCGACGTGAGTACGTGACGTAAGCCGAATTCATTATAATATTATTAAATTATGTGATACATTATCAGATCCATCGAATACGTGCATACGTTGACTTTAGATACATTGTTTTAATTAATAAATAATAATGTATAGGCTATAGAGTAGGTATCATAGACGTAACTATTATACAGCGTCGTATATTGTGATTTCAGATTTCGACCACTGAGGTGTGATTAATCACAACCACGCGTCGGAATGTGGTGTCGAGAGAACAATTAATGAAAAATATTATTGTTAAAGTGTTGTAGTCACAGTTATGTGACATGTATGTAACATCTCATATTCTTCTCAAATCGATTCACTGTTTCGTCTTTCCTCTATAATATTATTTGTCATATTTTTAACTCGTTACAAACATTACGTCTTATCAATACTACTATTATAGTATAATCTATAATCAATGGTTTTTTAATTTTATTTCGACTGAGAGTCAATTTCTTTTTTTTAAATTTTTCGAACCGTACCCCAATCGTGCCAGTAATCAAAATGAATTGGTGAACGTTTGATAGAATCGTACGGTTGAATCATCACGTAAACCGTCCGATATATTTCATTGTATTTCCCATAACGCGTATCACTTTGATTTGTTATTTTATCTTTTCGGTGAATACGTGATGATGTGTTCATCAGTAGTCTGTAATCCTGTATGTAGCTAAGGTATCAGAATAAAATATTAATTATTTTTAAATATTATAATCATATTATTGCGTTTTAAACTTACAACTAAATTGTACAATATTATAATATTATATTGAAGTGTTATTCAAAATTTTGCGTGGAAAACAATTTGTTTGGGCGGATAAAATACCTACTGTACACAAATTGCAAATAGAATTGTTTCTTTCAACTTGAAATTGTATACGTAAATCGTGCAATCGTACTTTGAATGAGTTATAAAATGTTTAAAGGCTTATTCGGTTTACTAAAAAACAAAATAAGCTAGTACACAAATTAATAATTACGTTTGCAATCGAAATTATAATATCAAATGTTCAACTTTCACTAACTTTGCAATGGTCAACTTTACGAAAAAAACATATAATACAGTTCTATTCCATAGGGCATAGAAAAGATAATGAAAAAGAAATTATGCCATATGTCACCCTATAGTATGTAAAGAACTTACTAATATAGTATAAGTATTGTTCGTAAAATTTAATTTTAAAAGTTCAAGATGTGTGATAAATGATAATTTATAAAGCACAAGACCTGATCAAGAATTACTATCTAGTCTAGGTCCATGGACCTAGGATAATCTTTGAACCTTAAAATTCAAAGTATATTACGAAATATAAGATTCCTAACCCTTTATAGTCATGGACCACCACTATATATTTTAGGACAACAGAGAACAGACACACCATTTATGTATATATAATATGTGGCTTAACACTAGATCAAAAATAGATTTTTCGTATTTAATACGCACCGGTGTTTTATATCGAGGACATACACGAACATAGGTTATATACCTTATACCGAATACGATACTTTCCGTTAATTATTTTGCCATGATATTTTGAATTTTCGATAACAAGGGTATAATTAATGAATCATGGTAAATGGTTGTTGGTCGTTTGTCTATAACTCTCGATTTGAATAAGTAGAAGCCCGTTGTAGGTATCTCTTGTAAAACGTACGAGATCACATAACATTTCATTAAAAACAAATAATTGCACACTTAAAAATATTATAACATATAGGTAGTACTGAGTAAGAGTAGTAGAAAAGTGTAAATTAAAAAAAATAGTAAAAAGTATTGCAGGAAAATGCATTATTTAATTAAAAATAATCTACAAGTAGTAGTGAATGCTATGAACTTAAAAATATCTTTCAGCCAAACTATACAATTGAGAACATATCTGAGGAAAATTTCAACAAATATTTTTTAAAAGAAAGTTCAATATTCTACTTTTTCGATTTCTTGTAGTAAACTAGATTTAGTTAATACTTCGAGTGTTTCAAAATTTGTATAGAATTTTTTTAAGCAATATTTTAAACACATTTGGTGTTAATCTGAAGAATAATTAAAAACAACAGTCAATAGGGTAAATGATAGCGGAAATTCTGAAAAAAATTATAATGTTAACTAACTAAATTAATCCAGTTTTGAAAAGTTTTACTCGCTTATATACTTACATAAAATTTCATCATATTATATTCAGTTACATAGATAATAATAATATAAATCCATGATTTTTGGTTTCAGTCCAAGGATTTCTCAATTCTCTCAGCTCAAGAAAAAACGTATGTATACGACTGTTTCAATTGGTATATAAATTTATATTGTTCAATACTACTACACGATAGAAGTGAGACAATCACATGAATAGAATAATAATTATGGTATATACGTACGTAATTCGCAGATGGCTTGTATATTATTATTAATCGAATAAAAAAACATTCTTCCACCAACTACCTACCTAAGTATAAAAAAAAACGTTACGTTACGTTCGGCTTACGGTTAAGCTGCGATAAATAACAGGTTTCGATGTGCTTAATAAGTGTTTCCGGTTTTATCAGAGTATATATTATATAAATGTATTATAATTTCGCGTGTCCTGCACTTATAACCGATGGTAAACGACGAAAACAAAAACATCGCTATTTTTAAAAACTTCTTGGGTTTTTAATAATGCAATACTACAGGCGTGATAAATTCTCCGTCACGAACTCGATTGTTTTTCCGATTTGAAGTATAAAATTTGTGAAGGCCACCCCGCGACTGTGATATTATTCCATATTGTTGTGAGAAAAATCACCATTGACAGCGATTGACCTTCTTTCGAATCATCGCGTAGTTGTGGCAGATTATATAGTAGTTATATACACTAACCTGTACACTATTTTATAATATCTATAATCTATACAATTGTTATAATTTTGATAATAAGATTAGATTAGGTTATAATATGACATACCTGTCCTATTCTTATTCAATGTGTTATATTTTTATTTTATTTTATTTCTGAAAAATACCTTTGACTTCAACCATTGCAGAAAAAACATTAAGGGCTTTACAATACTGTGAAGTGTTAATAGGTACTATAACAATAAATACCTTTTATAAATTATAATAACTCATAAATATCTACTAAGACAATGATAGGTGATTACCTACTTTTTCTAGGATGACAAAAGTTTAGTCAACATAATGCCATGATATGAAATAAAACAAAATATATACAGTATGAAAATAATCAACAACAATGATCGTAAATATGCTACAAATTAAATTGTTTTGAACTTTTAAATTTTAATATAATAATATTATACTTTTATAATTACGATTTTTAATATTGACAACATGGCGGTATGTTCCCGAAGCTGAAGACACTTCAATATTACAGTAGGTACATTGTAATATTCACCGTTGTTGTACCTATATGATAATATTAACTGTATTACCGTTTATCAATACATATATACGTGTAGAAAAACGACGCCCTAAATCCATCGATCGACATAATGATTATTGTATTTTATAATAATATTATACATTTATACCTACAGTCGTAAGTACTTTTAGTGTATTATACATAATATTATTTTATTATAACACAAAAATTATATTATTGTTGTCGCTAGCGCGTAAAACGGCTACCCGAAGGCATAGCGTTAGCCCTGAACTAGGTGAACTCGGCCGACCGACACGAATAGATATTATAATATAATATATTTATTATAATTTATAATATGTATAGATATACGTGCGTTCACGATAACAACGCGATATTTCTTACGCGGGTGCGGGTAAAACGATAATGTATTGCAGCTGAGCGGTAAAGGGTCGAGAGGTATTATACTGAAACTGTTATAATTTATATATTATAATTATGGGACACTGGTATATAGACACTATAATATAGTAATTGAATAGATTATAGAGTTAATTTTCGATATTTTATGCAAATCACCACAACTTTCCACTGCACTTTCATCGCAAACACCGTAGAGTAAAACGTGTCACGTTATTGCAACAATATTACGTTAAAATAAAACAGTAATTATTATCAAAGTACGACACGGCGCGTCCACAACGTTCGCTCTAATTATTACTATCGTGTTCGATCTATTATGATATAGTATAATAAATACTATCAGGTACTGGGGAGGTTATCTATCCGGCGCCCCAAAGTAATGTGTCCCACATTTAGAAAACGTATTGAGTCGTACAATTGTACACGAGATCAATCTATATAATAATTACATTATATCACTATGCATACTAGTGCATTATAAGAGTTGTTGTTACATAAAATAGATAATATTCATATTATATAGGTACATTGTAAATTTATATTAGATAATATAATGTTCAATTATTATATAAGCAAAAATTGTTTTTCAAGTGTACGAACATGTAAGTATATAATATTATATGTGCGATATACCTAATAAACTAATAATCAAGTGAAGGTTATAAAGAGTTCATATAGAAGGTTTGTTATTATTTATTACATTGGTATTTATAATATTATATAAGTGTCGATTTGATAAGTGTTTATAATTCATTCTTAATACAATTGTGTTTTTCATAACAATATGTAAGATATATTGTTTTAATGCATATAATATGTAAATCATTTAAACATGTTATCATATTATATCGTAAAATAAATGATTAAAATGATGATGTATAAATTGTACTTTTATTATGCTTATGAAAGTAATAAATTTGTAATATTGAAATGCATATTTTGATTTTTGTATAGCTACCTACGTGATAAATTTTGGTTGTTTTCGAAAGTTTTACAAACAGTATGACTATTAGGAATAATAAATTTACATGACAAATTGAAAACATAAGCATAAACTAACTACCTAGGTAAATATTGTTATATTATTATTAGTAATCACTGTACTTTTACTGTACTTTTCTTAAATTAGCTATCTAAGATCGAATATTGTTCGACATTCGTTGAGTATAATTTATTATAGATACTAGATTGTCTTATAAAGCACTTTTAGGTAGGTACTCAACTACAAATTTTAAACACTAAAAAAAAAAGAACAAAGTATTTTAAATGGTTTCTCAAAATATTTGTATTTAAAATCAAATATTAATTTTAAAATAATTTTTATTTTTAGTTCATATATTTCATATTTTGAATTTAATCATGTTAAAAATATTAAAAAAAATGAACGTGTGATTTAAGTTATTTTTCTATACTCAATGTATATAAAAATATAATGTATAAAACACTAAATAATAATTAAAAATATACATATATAAAATGTGTTATTTTAAATTTTAAAATGATCTATTATAAAACACAAAATTTTTTAAAAAAAAAAATGTATTTACCTATAAAAGTTATCAACAAATATTATTCAAAAATGTTGAAAGTATTTGAAAGTATATCTATAAATAAATTTCTGAAGTATCTGAATTTATACTTGAATACTATAAAAAAAAATGTCTCTTAAAAAACTGATTTAAGATTATAATACATTTAATACAATATACATAATAATGGAACAGCGTACGTATCTCGTATGCGTGTATTCGAATTAGTAAGTAATATCATCTTTCGTTCGTCCTCGTTATAGAAAAAACGTGTTTTCTGTATACATACCTTAACATACTATAGACCCTATACTGATAAAAAGAAATAACATAAAAATACAACCGAACACGACGTCTTGAAAGTAAACGGGAAATCGTTGGAGGCAAGAAATTATTTATCGATCGTCCGTATGTCCGAGCACCACGCTGCAGTAAGTACAATTAGTTTAATGGAAAACGCACACCAAGTATCGAAGTGTTATATTTACATTAATCGTATCACGACTTCGCGACATACGTCTATATAATAATAATATCGAATGCGTTACCGTAGTCCGTAATGGTTAAATAATACAATTTTATCATGATTATGGATTGTAATGATTGTTTATAATATTGAGACAATTGTTTCGGTTTACTTGAAGGGATATGCATATACATAATATGATAGCGTGTATAAGCTAATATACATATACGGAAATCTAGAAAAAGCGATCATTAATCAACCACGAATAAATGGTAACTTTACCCCATAACTGCAGTCTGCAACAACAAAATGAAAAAAGTTGCAATTATGATGATTATTATGATGTATTTAGTGGCTATAGGCTGTCGGTGTATTACCAGCATTGAAATCCATTAAAATATTACTGAAGAGGTTCATTACACGGCGATACCTACGCGTTTTATTATATTTTTCGATGTTTTCTTATCATAATAATGCGGTTTAAACCCAACGCAAACGATATGTTTGTAATATAGTACCTAATATTAAAACTTTGTATTTCTTCCATATACTGATTTACAATAATATAACTTTATTTTTAATGAACACCTACTTACTTTAAAATTGAATTATAAAGTTATCATTGAATCTATTCTATAGTATTGTTAAATTTTATGAAATCCACACGACCACACACTATTAATTAATAATTACTCTAATAGGTACTAAGCAACTAAGCTAACTTATACTATAGTATACTTCTTAAAATGGCATAGTAAATCTTAACACGGCTTAAACTAATATTTAATATTTATTTTACGTGTTTGTTGTACTTTTATTAAAAAAAACATGGTTTTTCTATAGGTATAGTCATGAATATAAAAAAATTTAATTAAAAAAAGGAATATCATACTAATAAGGAAGCCAAATTTAAACAGCAAGTATAAAATTATGCTTTCTAAAACTACGGTAGGTACCGCATAAATTACGATAATAACATTAATATATGAATATTTATTCTGCATTACAAAATACGTGAGTTAATAATTTATTGACGAGTCATGAAAACGAGCGTATAATGGGAACTGAGGTGAAAATACGTTCGTGTGATTACTGTGATTTGAAAATCGTTCGATGCAATACTATACGGAGTAAAGGAGCTATTTAGGAAAGTAAGTAGGTAGTATATACGTCGCGGAGAGCTCCACGCGGGTTAGTATATATAATATACGCGCGACATCAATTTTCCAGCCTCCTCGAGTCGAAAATAAAATTGTGGAAATATGCCGCGAGCGGTACACACGACGATGTGACGTTGTGCTTTATAACGATACATATATAGATATTATCGTCGTATAATATAATAGACGTAGACACTGCCATTATACGATATGTACCTATATAATAAACGTATAATACGTCGGCGGGCGACTGATTTTATATATTACGTAGACCTGCCTGTGCGTCAGTACACGTCACGTCAAAACGACGGATGGCGATAAATCGCGTACAACACGACTCGTAGAATAATAAATAATAATATAATACCTAATATATATATATCATATAGTGCCTATACATGCGTATATCATAAGCACACAACTGTATTGCTGTCAATAGGTCTAAATAATATCTAGGATTTGTTTGGGCTGCATATATACGTGTTACGAATCCCGAACAAGTGCGTATAACGTATATAATGGTCGTTATTATTGTTATTATAGTTCGATGTATCACTGTGCCGTCACATTGCGGGTTTAAAGGTGTGCAATTTAATAACGTCGTCGTCGTCGTTTGTCGTGCGGAATTGCCAACGACCGTCGTGTCACGTCTTCCGTCCGCGAATGATTCTGTACGGTTGCGTAGATGGGCATAATACAATAATATATATATATATAGTTACGTGCGCGTCACTGTCCGCGATCGTGTTATTATTATTATTATTGTTAGATAAAATATACCTACCTATGTATATAGCGTTTATATTATAATCTAATTCGATGGGTTTGCGAAAAGTACTTTTTTTTTTCGGAAAATCATTGCCAATCGTATCGCCATTATTGTCGCTGTTACTGTTATTATTATTGTTATTACTTGTTAGTTATTATTACACTTATATTACACTACTTGTATACAACAGCACTCGCGGGCACCGCGTGATACGTGTAATGCAATTTCCGTTATGCGATTATGTGCGTCGCGTATTTTTATTTCATTTCGCTCGCCCGTGATGGTTGTCAAACAGTGTATATTATTAAGAAAAACTCTTATGTATGCCTCAATATTATAGAGGCAGTCTATATTATAGCCAGATCACGTACTTATTTTGCTTCTATAGAGTTTGTTTCATTTGAATAATATTATTATATTATTGTAATTTATGTTACAGGTCTATATATATATA
>VUJU01004663.1:0-17473 GCA_009835225.1 Aphis craccivora
TATTCGATATCTTAACTGCAATAATTAAGTTGTTAAAATTTGAAAAACATAAAAATAATGGATTTTATTTTATTACTTTGAAATAATAAAGACTTTTTTTCGAATTAGTGAAAAAATAAAAATGATATTGCATAGTCGATATTCTCCATTTTATAGTGTAAAAATGTCGGTTGCTTATAGCTTGGATTAAAGCTGCGGTACAGCCCGAACGAATGTTCTTTGAGTGTAACAGTTTTTGCTATACAAAATTCTACGTTCGTAAGACGAATACGCCACCTGCAGTGCTGGGTGAAGCCGAAGCGTCCTCTTAAATTGCATTAATTCGTGAACAGATATTTTAAACTGTAAAAACTATACCTATTTATAGGTAGGTAGGTAACCGCGGTAACCCACGAGGAAAAAAATTGCAAGTCCGATATAAACGCGCATATACCTAGAACTATATTATAATATATAAATTGCACCATAAAGTACGTTTTAAACGACTTAACGTGTGAACGGCATAATATGACGGCTCGATACTGACCTGCTTCGTGGTGTAATGCGACATCAGGATTATTCCCATGTACCGCAGTGCGTAGTGCAGCATCCAGAAGTAAATGATGAGACCGGACATGGCGTATTTGCCCATAACGTGAAACGTCTCGTAATAGATGTCGAAAAACGACATGACGCACACCGCGCACACCGACATGCCTAGTTGCACGCCGAACACGTCGTTCAGACAGCCGATGGCTTCGCGCAACAGCCAGTGTCTGATCCGCAGCGTCTCGACGGCGTCGGCGGTCGCCGCGACGCTGTCCGACGCGTCCCGCTGCTCCTCTGCCGCAACAGCGACGTCGGACGCGTCGGGTGTCGCTGCTTCGGCGGCTGCGGCGTACCGCGAGTGTCTCGAAAAACGCGTCCATCCGGCGGACTGGCCCAGCACGACGACGTCGTTATTGACGGTCTTCAGCTTGCAGTACAACGAGAAACACTGTTCGACGAATTGCGTCTCCGAACAGCACATGGTCACGTTCTGGACGTAGATGAACGCGTAGAAGACGATTCCCTCTGTCAGCGCGGTATCGTCGCCGTCCGGCGTCCACAGCATCCACAGCCGCAGCACGTTGGCCGGCACGATCAGGAGCAGGCACGAGCACACGGCCGCGGCGGTGAACACGCGGTACCGGCCGGCCTCGGCCACCGTCGTCGGCGAATACGTTTCGTAGCACCCTACCGTCTCCCTGTACTTGTCGTATCCTACGGTCACCGAGTACAACAGCGCGATCCTCGCCAGCATCGACGTCACGTTCGCTATGTTCGGGTACATCTCCTTCAGAACCCTGATCGAATCGCTGCTGCACTTTTCGCCGATCCGGCAGACGACCGCCGGCCCGACGAACAGCACGTATACGCACGACGCCGACAACAGCACGGTGGACAGTATCGGCAGAGACGTGTTACTGTTCCGGTTGCCGTCCCGCGCGTTTGCCGGAAACACGCCGAACATCCTCCAAAACAACGCGATCGGCCAATAAGCCAACAATTTGTTATTATTATTATTTTTTACCATTTATTACTATGACGGACGACTTTCAAAAGATCTATTATTATATAATATAGTATACCTATATACTGCAACACCGATAATTGGTGTACCTACCTATTCACTTCCTTTATACCTGCAGGTTATATGTAACGAATAACGATATAATAAAGAAAATGCAAATAATTTAATATATAAACGCAGAAAAGTATACCTACGTTTGGTCAGAGGTGTCAAATTTGATTGAGACTTCGTGGCGTTTAACAATGTTTCCTTTCATTTCGTTACTATTAAATAAAATATAAAATACATACCTACCTATATAATATGGATATATCTATTCGGGCCTTTTGATACCATGTCCTTAACTAAAAGCGGAAAATGAATACTTTATTAAGTTTAAAAAAATAAAAATGAAATAATACACATCTAGTCAACTTGACGTTTGATATACGTATACCTACTTCCATTAGGTATATTTTTACCCGTTTGTTTTGTTTTATATTATGTTTAAAAACTAATCTTAACGATATTCGAGTGGTAAAAATAATATAATAAAATAACGACTAGACAATTTATTGATTTATTAAACATAATAATATTCTTACGTGATATCATAATATATACCTAATGAGCGTGGAACCAAATGGTTTACCGACTTTAAATCAATGTAATAAACTAATAATATCATTATAAATAAACGTATTAGTTTGAAAAAAGTGGGCAAGTGGTTACAACACTGCTGTAAGTAGTATGTGTCGAGTGGGTCACTGCAGACAACTGTAATGGATGATATACCTATGAAAAACGATTTTTATCAGAGATTTCAAACTTGCATTGTTAGGTATAAATTTAAAACAAAGTTTAATTGTTAAACTTAATTTTATATCCAAAATTAATGGATAGGTATTAAAAATATTAATACTAAATACCTAGTGTATAGCCTCGTATAAATACAAATTACAAGTGTACGACAAATGTTACATTACCAATATATTGTATTTTTTTTTTTTTGTCAATAGCTGATAAGTTTGTTATGTATGGGCGGACGATTGTAAATTCCGCCTGAATACCGATCAAAATAAAAAAGTTAATAAAAGATCTAATCTAATGTTATTGTAAACTCCGCTAGTTTTATTTTTCTTACCTGTAATGGGTGTATGTAATTATGTAAACTCCACCAGTTTATAAATTCGAAAAAAAAATGACAGTGTTACAATGTAATAAATAGGTACACTAATGCAATAATATACAAGACTTAGAATATTTACAAATTGTATCACATCATTTTAGTTTTATATACATGACATAACTATATGTTTATTTTTGGATTATTACTTATTAGGTATAACGATTATTTTATATTTATTATGATTTTTTTACTGTGTTTTAAATATTTAATGTAAATGATATGATATGATACCTACTATATTATATATTTTTTTTAATAATATATCATATTGATTTTATACTACTATACTTGATTTTCATCACTGCCGGAGTTTACATGAACTAAATTTTACCTGATTTTTTTTTCTGACGGAGTTTACAGTAAAAAAGGTACTTGAGGCGGAGTTTATATAATACGCCCAATACATGCATCCGAGTTGGATTCCGAATTAATTTAGGTACTGCACTAGTTGAGCCCTGAATTATTTTAGGTACCATCATAACACAATAGTTCTTGAATATATTTTGGTAAGTACTACACTATACTAACATTTTTCTTCCTATATTTTAATTGACTTAAAACTGCCTATGATCTATTTATATTTTAGATCACAGGTCCACATTTTTTAAAAATTGTATAATTTGTAGGTTATAATATATTTATGGATTTTACTAAAAGAACAATGTATAACTAACAATATGACTAATAAAATTGCAGAACTAATAAATCGATAGGATAAAAATTCATAACTTATTGTAAATAACTAATAAAAGTAATAGTTCATTAGTTCGTAATATACGAGTATATTAAAAGTAAAACACTATGTAGCCATTGTAGCCGTGTTGGTATAGCTAGGTATAACATAAAAAAATAAAAAACTTATAAAAAAAATATAAAAAAATAAAATAAAATAAATAAGTACAAATAATTAGGTATAGTTATATTCATTTAAACTAATAAATAAAACTACAAGTAAGACTATTAAAGAGTGACCAAGACCTATTTATTTTTAATACTTACATTATTTACTATTTAGTATTTTTTATGAATGAAACTGTACTAATATTACCAAATAGGTTGTACCAGCAGCTATAGCCTAAATATAAATATATATATAAAAAAAAAAATTAATTATAGTCATAAATTATTCGTTTTTATTTTTAAAAGATGTATCTATTCAATCTGTACCATAGTAGGTACATAATAAGGATAATATAGGTAAAATATGATAAGTGAATAAGTGAATAACACAGAGAATTACTAGATGGAAATGCCGTAGTAGGTATACACATTAATTTATTTTTAAAATATAAAACCTAAAAATAAACCGTTAAGCAATTTATGGCAACATTTTCTTTTGCGTCCTTTACAACTAGCTAAGGTTATATCCAGAAATTAAGGAATCTGCAATGTTATTAAGTCTTAAATTGTTATGAATTATTTTATGCACACATTGAATACAATATACCTATAAGGTAAACTGCTACTAGTTACTTAGTAGCAAGTGTAATAACAGCAAAAATATTAAAATACAAAAATAATATTTGAAATATATATATATATATAGGTACCTATAGAGTATAGTTTAATTACTAATGGAGTTTGGTAATTTTTGAAAATCAAAGACTCGTAGTGATAATTAGTGGAATTTAGATATCGAAAAATCGAATAAACGCTACATTTTATAAATACCTAGGAAAAAAGAACAATTATAGTCTACCTAGTATACTCACAATCACAAACAAAATTATAGCAATACAACCATAGTTTATAATAATCAATAGACACATATGAAATATATGTATACAACAAATTTATTGCGGTATTTAACTTTTAGGAAATTATTGGATTAAATCCAGAACTCGTTAGACTTTATTTTCACCATTAGAGCTTTTTAAAATATGTTTTAAGGATAAAATGTTTATAACATAAAGAACTAAGGAACAAGGTTAGGTTAGGTTAACACTCCAACCATTTCATGTACCTACCTAGGTATAATAGGTATAACTTTATATTTTATTTACACTTACCGATTTTATAATTTGTGTATTTAAGGTGAAAAAATCACACGCGGTAAATGCGATTGACTGATGACGTATTTGATTCACAAACAACAATAACTAAAATCATTTAAACCAGTGAAAACACTATGTATAATATATATTATATATCATAATATGGTAATTTACCTCTTCTTTTGTACTATTATCCAACATTTGATTATTTGTATCTAAAATGATTGATTTTGATTTTATTGCCTAAAATAAGTAATACAGAATACATAGTAAATTTACGTAAATTCTGTAAATTTGGTTAATTTTGATAATTTTTGTAAGTCACCATAGGAACACCCTTAGGAACTTCTCACTTCCACTTTTTCATGAATTTATAATTATTTTAACGCTTATTTTTATTATTTACTGGATAGTGTGGTTATAGATAGTTGTGTGGATAGTTATGTAATACACTATCTGCAGTAATTGTGGGCATGTTGAATGTTTGACGTTTTAAGTTATATTATAATATCAACTATTCCATTATATTAATAGGTATGTTAAGAATATTAATATCGTTAAGACGTTTATTTTAAGGTGCCACATGCTAATTTTTTCGGTAAAATAATATTTACCTGTAAAAAAAATAATTGGTAAATTTACCGAGCTATTATTATTATATTATATTATTTTATCTCTAATAGTGAATAGTAATATTTATTTATAATTATAATATATTTACTTAGCTTAATATTCTTAAGAAAATACGAAATTGTAAATGAATGACAAAATAGGTGTTTTTAGGCGCGCGTGTGCAGTGTACCTACTCGTATTACAAAGCACTGAGTGGGTATACTGCAGTTTCAATATCTGAACGTAATCGGCTTTTCAAAAATAACAAAAATAAGTAAAAACTTTATGATATTAACGCTTGATGATTTAATCGTAAATGCATTTATTATAAGCTATTTTTATATACGCCTACGAATTAGGCTTAAATACATAATTAGTAATTATACTAAAAAATATTTAATTTGAGTAATTTTAAGTACTTATTTTAATAGCTTCTTATGACTTAAACAGTAATTAGGTATACTTTTATTCTTATATCAAATATTATCTTTACTACTTACCTGTTTCGTTGTGTAGTGTGCTACTAAGATAATCATAAACAATCTCAGAGAGTATTGAAACAGCCAACCGTAGACCAATAACTTCGACGGAGAGTTGTGAAATATCTCATAATAAATATCAAACAAGGCCATTACCCACAACAAGAACACTGACAGTCCCATCTGGATACCCAACAGATTATTGAGGATGTCCACCGCTTGGCGAGTCAACCAGTGCTTGATTCTGAGTATCTCCACAGCATTGGCCATCGGATGACTAATTAGCCGCGGACGATAAAAGTCCTTGTCATATCTGACGCACTGGAACGATTTCTTGTAATCTTTTCGCATAGTTGTCGACGAGCCCAAAATAAACGGGTATTTAGCATAATTAACGTTTTCGTTTCGTAGTTTTTTCAAATCGTCGTTGATTCCCCGGAATCTGGTGTAGATTATAAAACACTGGGTGACAAATTGCGTTTCTATACAGCACATGCTCAGGTTTTGAATGTATATGAACAGATAGTAAATTAATAACGATATGTCGGAGGACTCGTTTTGGTATAGGTAATACAACCGGCTTATATTTATCGGCAAGATTATACTCAGACACACGAAAACGACAGCGAACGAAAATATCTTGTAGTTCTTGTGCTGGGTAGATGACGTCGGCGAATATATTTCGAAAGCTTTTATAGTTTCTTTGTACTTGAGTAGACTTTGTTTTGATTGAGCCATTATGGCTATCCTTGACAAGAGAGTAGTGGACGCCAACACTCTAGTGTACATCCCTATCATGGCCGTCGAGAAAACGTCACACCAATGGTCTAATTTGCATAAAGCATTCGACGCGGTGATAAAATTGTAAACGCATGTGACAATTAAGAGTACTGAGTATACGTTTTGGAATTTATTATAAGTTAGATCGACATTGAACAGACCGCACAGTTTCCAAAACGATTGGACAAGCCACATCTCGACAATTTTTAGGATATGTTGAAGTGTAAATAGACGTACCTATTAACAATCGATTATTAGCATAAATGCCTAATAAGAGTTACATAAAAATGGACATTACCTAAAATAAGAATATTTATTACTATACGTAACCTATTATGTATTACACATGTTACAATATCATATAGGTTAGAGATTATTAAATAACAAAGTTTTGATAGTAATACCTAGTATGTACATTTTCGATAAAAAAAGCCAGGCACACTATAATTGTTGTTTGTTTACTTATACCAACTTCATGCTTTTATATGATGTTTTGAACATTCTGTAAGCTGTGTAAACAAAAGTTCTAAACACCAATACCCTTAACTTATAAATAATTAAACACACATTATTATTTGTTTGAAATTGGAGTGGACAATGGTCAAGACGTTTGAGTGGTCTTCGGTCTAAAACATGACAATATTAATATAGATACCTATAATTTTTAATCATAGTTAAAAAACACTGATTATATAATATGCGATAGTTTTATTTTAAATAATTATGTGTAATATATATTTATTTATTTATTGTATATTATTCAGGCAAATATCACTTCACAAAATGTTAAATAGGTATACAACAAGATTACAATCAAAAATACTTGTAAAATATGGTAAAAATTGCGATAATATAATAAGTATAACAAAATAAAATTATAAATTATTAATAAATTACATAATATCAAGTAAATTATGTCATATAATGTATATTGTATACCTAATATCTTAATATGATCTATACAATATTAATATCAATGATTGGTTAACATTTCAAGTATCTATGTAACAACAATTATTAAACAGTTATAAAATAAAGTGATTATTTTTATATCTAAATATGCCAATTATTATTTATTACCTACCTAACTTATTCATTATTGGCTGATTTAGTGGAGAACATTTTAGTTAATTGCAGTTTTTCAATAAACTATAACTATTGATCTTAATCAATAAAATTTGCAGGCTACAACACATTAGGTCAATCAAAAACAAAATTAGGTTGAATGGACTACTGAAAAACATAAATGTATGTAGGCATTATGTATAATGGAAATTCACCATGTACATTTTTTAAATAATACTATTAGTAAAATATGAAAATAGGTAAGTATTAAATTCAAATCAAAAATAAATTCTATAAATTACAATTTTGCTTAATATTATTTATGTAAGAATACTGTTGCATATCTTTTGCTGCTTGCTGAGAACTATAATATATCTGACAGTTTAAAGAGTTGCACTTCAATTCAAAGTTTCTTCCACAACATGATCGACAAATCTATTTAAACACATAGGTATTATTTGAATAATTTTTTTAATGTTGAATAATTTAATTTATACCATTTCTAAATCATCTTGTTTTTTAGTCCATTTTGATAATAAATGATTAAGTTGTACAATTAAATACTGAGGATTTTGTTGACATTGTTCACAGAAACCATGCTGTGATAATTTACTACACAAAATACAATTTTGTGAAAAAAAATATTGAGATAGAGTTTGCCTCCGATTAATTGTTGTAGAAGTAATATCCGGAAAATGAAAATTATATTTACGAGGTAATTCAGAATACCTGAAATGAGTTTATTAATAAAATAATTCTTCATCAATCAACAATTTGTTTACTATTATAATTACCATTTGTTTATGTCAACATTAAGCAAAGAAAAACATCTTTGAAGAGGTGGTATTATTGCTCTTGTGATATAATATTCTGCATTTATCCGAGCAGCTTTGTCTGAAATAAAATGCCTTGGTGACCGCACAAGTTTTATCAACGGTAAACCTTTTGATCCAGCTACAATAAGGTATGGAACTCGTTCTTTTACTCGTGGTTCAGCACGTCTGTCTACAGTAGTCCATTGTCTTAAATAAAATCAATAGTTTATATTTAATATTTTACAATAAAATATTTAAAAATTTACTTGGCTAACTCCAAAGCAGGTACACATGCACCTGGTCTATACCCATTGCGCCCTCTATACTCTTTAGCAAAGAGAAAATCTTGTATGTTAACATTGCCTTTAAAAATCTTTTTGAACTGTTTTTCAATATAACATTTTACTGCTGCAATATCTTTTGTTTCAAATAAAATACATAGACTTTTTTCTAAAATCTAAAAAAAATTAGAGCTGTATACAGGTTTGTAGTTCAGGTTTAAAGGATCAGGTGGTATTCTAATTATTTAATTTTATAAATAAAATATACCTTTGACACTGCAGGGCATCCATCACGGCGCACAGTTTCGATACCTTTAGCTTCATACTTGGGTTTTTTTTGTTCAATATTTTCATACATATATCCACAATATCTTTTTTTTGTCTACATTGTATAACATCAAATGAATAACAAAAACCTATTTGTCTATTTATCATTGATATAAGAAAAGATATGAAAACTCACTTGCAAAATGCAGGGAAGGTATACTTTCTCAAATTTCAATTTTATGGGTATAGGATTATCTTTAGTAACAATGTCAGCCATTTCATTACCAATTTTAAATGCGTCTTCTCTAGACCGACCTTGTAATAACACAAATATAGAGTCAGTGTCACCATAGATAACTTTAGCATTCCATTTTTTTTTAGACTGAATTAATGTTATTGCTCTCTCTAAAGTTTCACGTCCTTTGCTTACTACACTATCACCAACCTAAACGTCCAAATTATCTTTTAATACAAAACCATAATTACAATAAAAAATATTTTTTCTCTGTATAAGTATTAGTACCTCAATACATGGCATTCTTCCAGAAAAATTAGCTGAAGTATATCCATATGTAACATTGGCAATTAATTTTAATCCAAGTTGTTGGGCATTTAAAATCTTGTATAAATGTTTATTATTTTTTTGTTCTTTCATCAAATTTTTTACCTAAATAAATTGATTAGTGTAAGTAAATAAATTATATACCTAATAAGATGTTGTATTATCATTGTTTACCATTATTCTGGTATCTAATATTTCTTGTAACATGGATGGTAGAATTCCTTTACAGATATTTTTTTTAACAAATGCAACTCCAGAAGGAGAAATAGTTATGTCATCAATTAATTTGAGTAATGTTTGAAAAGGTACATTTAACTTAGTGCAACCAAATTTAAATACTTCCGTTCTATTAACATGAAATAAAAGTTGATATAATTTAAAAATAATCCATAATTAAAGAAATCAGAACATATTTTTAAATAAATTATATGTTTTACTAACTTTCCAAGATGATCAATATTGCCTAAACATGTTGAAAAACAGTAGTTATAAGCTATAATAATAGATGGGTATAAGCTTTGAAAATCTAGAACTATGACTGGATCTGTATAAAATCTTGATAGTTCCAAAAACACATATATAAATAAGCACTAGGTAAAAAATAAAAATAAATATATGGAAAGTAATTGTTTATACTTTGATTCTGGTTCCATAATTAATGGTATAGTTTGAGCTGCATTCATTTCAGCTCTTTGTTTTATACTTGGTGAAACAGCAACATAGTTTTTGTTTTTGGCTAAACGTAACATCATTGATTCTACTCTAAACTAAAAAGAGCATGATATTAATAATTTATGAAATTTTAATAATAATGCATTGAACTGTAGATTATAAATACAAAATGTCCTAAATAAAAACAAATTTGTAGGAAATTAATTTATTATATTAAAGACATTTATGAAAAATAATGTCATTAAATTATGTAGGTACTAACATTTACCTATAAAACATCAATAAAAATCACACTTTATTTTAAGAACAATTACTTACTTGTGAACCTCTTGACAGTACTTCATAAAATTGTATACCAAATAATTTCGCAAGTTCACTTGTTCGACCTATTATATCTAGTTGTTGCAAAATATTTATTGTACTTTCAACTTTAAACAGATAATAATCCATAGTCAACCATCTAAATATAATTTAACATAAAAAAAAAGAATTAAATAATAACTAGCTAGACAGTTGCTAGTTTATTCTAGTGGTTAGTGGCGGCCAGGGACTAGGTCGGCAAGACGACGATCGCCGACTGGGTACCCTCTTCTAATAAGACTCCTTAAACAAAACCGGATTATTGGGGAGGCATCTGCCCCAGGGGAAAGATTTTAAAGGCACAATTTTTTTTAGAAATGTCCTATTTAGAGAAAAAAAACTATTTTTACATAACATAATAATCCGTACTATGTACAATATTCCAATATTTATTTTCAGTAATCTTATAATTATGACTTGAAAAGTAATGAACTAATGATTTATATCAATGTACATTGTACAAGCAGTAAATATAGTGTCTTGATTTGAAATTTATGTTGATCGATAAAAATAATATTTTTCAGTAAAATCACTTTGGACAATCACACGGCCACAAGAATATATTATTAGTTATTAGTTTATTACCCTTAGCTCACCCAATTATATATATATATATCTTATTTAATAATTCTTTCATGCACACAAGTGCATTGTGAAAGATAATTTTCCACACTAAAAATAATAAAAATGAGATTAAGATCATCAATAAGTCAAGAGTTATTAGAACTTCTATTACTTATAAGCTATTAGCATTGAAAGTGACAATGTTCCTGATTTAGAAGAAATAATAAGTCGTTATGCACATTTACCGATAGAATTGAAAAAATTGCTTGTATATTAATCATCCATATTTATAATTTGTTTTTAATTAAATTAATTATAGTATGTCCAAATTTCTTAAATGTATTTAAATTATTTACCTTTTTACTATAGTCAAGTAAAGATAAATGTATTGAACAAATATGCTCAAGGTCTCATGTTTTTTTAATTGTACCTAAAAAAAGGGGCATTTTTTAATTTAGCCGACCAAGTAATTTGTGCCCAGGCTGCTACTGCTAGTGGTATAACAACAAAAAAACACATAATAATTATTGAGAGACAGAAGTCAAGATTTCCAATATCCTGCTCAAATCCTTTAACCAAGCTAATGGTATTAAAATTTTTTTAAATATGAGTAGTAATAAGAATTTCTGAAATATTAAGTTTTTTTACATTTATATGTATGAAAATTAATTTTAATTTTGTTATTATATTTATAATATTGCTTAAGTTAATTCTACATTTAAAAATATATATATAGATATGTATTACCTGTATAAAAGTGTATTATGATCCCACCAAAATGAAAGTGTTTGGTAAGAATAACTGGGGACTCTTTGATGTAGTATTAGGTATACCATATTTTCAAATGTATAACTTTGAACTGACAACTAAAATAATAGTTACTTAAAATATGTTTCAACAAATTAAATTAAATTATTTAACTTCATGTCGCAGTAATCTCCAAACATCAAGAACAATTCGTCCTTTGATTTTTATTTCTTCATACTCAGAACTTTGTTCATTTTCTATAATTAGTCTAGATAATTCTTTATTCATATTACGCCCTAAATGACGACATCTTTCTCTCAAGTAACCCCATGAATGCATTTCTATCTAACATAAATAACATTGTAATAAAATAATAATGTTATTGACAATCATTTTTTTTTTTTTTAATTCAAGCTACATAAAATAAAATGTGTAAAACCATTTAAATGTAGAATTTATTAAATTGGGAAAAATAAGTTATATCAGATATACAGTGAGTATAATGCTTACTTCATAGCCACAAATAATTTCAGGATCCCAATTATTTACCAACTGAAAAAATGTATTCACCAACTCAATTTCATCATTACAAACAGTTATTTGTGGTTTAAAATTTGAAAACCCATTAAAGTTGTTATTTATTTGATTCACCAAAATAGAACCTGATATAAATATATATATATAAATGCAAGAAATGTAAGTTTTCTTTTCAAATGAATTTACCTGTTTTTAAAGAATTTTCTGATGTATTGAAAATAGTATAAAAAATTCCTTGTATACAATCATATTCTGGATCTGGATTCATATTAATTCTAGTTTGTGTATGTAATTCCATTGTTATAATAGTAAGGTTGTCACTCTAATAAAAGAATAAATAAATAAAATAGTAATACTTTCAGTTATAATACAATGCATTAAAAACATAATTAAAATAAAATACATTGCTTGTATTTTCTAAATCAATACAAAAGTTGTGGGAACTTTGACCAATATGTATTGCATCTAAAATATTGCTATCTGAACTGTTAGTAGTTCTAAGTGAATTAAAAAATTCAGTTCTTGAATCATTGCTTGCATCTGCCTAAAATATAATATTTTTTTATTAATTTTATTTAGTTTATAGTTTTGTAAATTATTTTTCTCACATTTAATGAATCCAGAAAAAGAGTACTAAGTTTTCTTCTTGATTTCAATGATTTACTCGCTCTTTTTATTGGTGTATAAGGTGAAGATGTACAAAATTTATTTTGACTAAAATTTGGTGTTACACAATTGGTGTTTTTTAATAATATTGATTTTGAAAGTGAATCGGGAGTTATAAGACCTTTATGTTTATTACTTCCTAGATTTTTTTTTTTACGTTTGTATTTTGGATAACGCATTTCTAACCATTTTAATGCCAATAAATATGATGGTGGTCGCTTTAATGGCTCTAAAACTATACTGCTCTCAGAAGCAAAAAAATTTATATCATTACTAACAGGAAAACTTAATGACAATAGATCTTTTCTAATATTTTCGATGACATTATTATGTTGGAGTTGAAATTGTTTATTGTGTCGTGTGTTTTTAAATGTATCAATAAAACTTAGTGAATCATCATATGAAGGAGGTTTTAAATTCAATGTCCATAATGTACTTGAAATACTAGTATTATCATTATTATCAGTGTACGATACATAATTTAATGTGTTATTATCATATATTTCTACAGAACTATTTGAACTACGAAACATATCACTTGTCTGATTACTGTTTGTTTCTTCATCATTATAATTTACTATAAATGTTCTGAAAAATTTATAATAATCTATAAAATGTTAGTTAAATAATATTATAAACTGGTATTAACTCATCATTGTTAGATAAACGTAAACTGGAATTATCCACATCAATATTGGACTGAATTAACGAATCTTTTATCAGCGTTTTATTCGAAATATTACTATTTTCTTCATTTTGAGATAAACTATAACATAAAAAATATCAATTAACAATGGAAAGAAATAGGGGTTATAAAAATTGATTTAAAATCAAAATAATATTATTGTTATGTAATAGCTGAAATATAAAATACTTTTCATTTAATTGCATCATAGATATAGACAATTCTTCATTTTCAGAATCATTTTCATCTTCATTTGAAATGTTGTGACAGAGAATACTATCTTCATTTTTAGAAGCAATTGTTTCTTTTATTAATAAATTCATTAAATCAATGCTTTGACTATCCCCTAAATTATACAAGTATAATTTATAATTGATAAAAAAAACTAAATTAAATATAAAAATATACAAATATCTGATAACTAATGTAACTAAAAAATGAATTGTATTATCCTTAAAAATAGTAGTATACATAAAAGGATGGCAAAATGTAGAACTAATGAATAAATGGTCAAAATTTGATACATATTTATGACTTAATAGACACCTCTTTCAATATTCCAAACAGTTAAGTCCTAGCAATAATATATGCATTTCATTATATTTTAACTTGTGTATAGACTATAATGCACCCTTTTTTATTATAGACACAAACAGTAATATTTTTTCCAGATACCTTGATAACGGACAATAATCATAGTTCAAACACAAATTTAATTGTATCTCTAAAGGTAGTACATCAAAACTTTCTAATCATTCCTATATTATCATCATTTATATGATATTTATAATTATGTTTGTACTTATATATTATAATATGTATTAATAACAACATAAAACATTAAAACCTATCTACACCATTGTTCTTAAACATTTATTTAATGAATATTAAAAAAACTACAATAAGCTATACATTTTTGTCCAGTATGGTGATTGGTTAAAAAAAATTAGTGAAGTCGCTTATACTACAATTCATATAGAACATATAAATATATTTAAACATTAAAAAAAAAAAATAATAATAATTTATAACTTACAAGAGGTTTGAGACTGGAAAACTTGTGATAAATTTATAACTAAATCTTCATTCACAGATACTTCTAGCTCAGGCAATGTCTTTTTAGTAATATTTTTTTTCTGAAAAACACAAATATTTTCAATCACAAATAAATATACAAATACATTTATACAACAGTTACTATAAAAATGTTAATACAATTTGAATATAAAAAAAATATTAAAGTAAATAATATATTTTAATTACATCAACTTATGTTGTTCTAAAATCCATTGTACATTATTTTTTAAATCAAATAAAATTCAAAATAAACTTGGAACTAAATTAAATATATGATTAAAAACACTGTAAAATTACTTCTATTTTTTTCATTTTCTTTTTTAATTCATTACAAAATTCAATTTCTATATTTGATGGAACCATTAATTTTCTTTCTCCACTGAATACTTCAAGTCCTTTCCTTGTTACATTCAAGTCTGTAGATAATTTATTTATTTGTTCCCGAATATTGACCAAACCAGAATTTTCCAATTCTCCTATAAATAATAATAGGTAATAATAAATCGATCAAAATTATATTTATTAAGTTATAGAAGAAAAAAAATATTCATACCATTAATTAGTACAGGATTTAAGATGTGGATAGCTTGTACGTCCATCTCAATATTACACCGACTAGTTTTTGAAAGCCTAAGAATATAAATATTTAAATAAATTGTAGAACTAAAAAAACAAAAATAATGTGAAACTCCTATTTAATAAAAAAATACCACATTAATTAGTGCTAAAATTGGAACAATAAAATAATAAAAGAAAATACATTAACAATTATTATGAAGAATCATTATTAAATAAAATGAAGGAAATTTTTTTTTTAATAATATATAATATTTATAAAAGGAATAAGCATTTCTTCTTCTTAGCTCAGCTTAAAATTACGGATAGCCAATATGTTATTAACACAAATAAAAAGAAGTTTTACCAATATATAAAAATTAAACAAAGATCTTTAGACTTCAAAAATAATACCATTGATCATAAAAAATCAACTCTACTAAAAAATAACACCCAATAAGTTGTGAAAGAAATTGACAAATTGACCAACAAATATTTTTAACCTGACTTACCCATGTTCAACAGAATTCCTATACTTGACGGCAGATAGTTTTATATAATTCATTCCATGAAGATTATAATCTATCATAAATTGTAAATGATAGGGTATATGTGCTTCATATGGCTGGAATATTGTGTTACAAATAGCTCCATTCTAAAAATAAAAATAAAAATATTTAAAATCTAGAATAAAGTATTCCATATTATTGATAAGTATAGAATATATGTAGAATTTGATATTTAAATTATATAAAATATGTACTTTACTTGTAATAAATCAACAGCAATTTTAGCTGAATATGGGTTGTAAAAAAGAATTTTTAAAAATTTAGAGTTTTCACTATGGTAGCCATAAAACGATCTAAAAATATAAATTTTTAAAATATGTAGATAGGCTTATAAAGGAAAGGAATTATTTAACTTACTTTCCGCATACTGTGGTAATATTATGAATATGTTTAGATTTTGAATTTGTAGATCCAATAGCCAGACATAGTGCTTTATCAAGACTATTTCCAAAATTGTATAAGATCTCTTGATTTTTAGCTTCATATGATTCATCTAATGAAATAAATATATAAGGAAATACACCATGCACGTGTAGACAGCATTTTTCACCTAAATATTTAAAAATAAGTAATACCTAACTCTTAGTATTATTTATCAAGCACTCTAAAACATTATTATATAAATCAAAATAAACTTTACAAATATAGCATTCATTTTTTAAGCAGTCATTTTAATTACCGTCTGGCGTACATCCGAACACCCTAAGAACGGGAACCTGAAGAACCTGCGTTCCCCAAAATTCAGAATACAAGGAATCAAAACCGTCGACAGGATTACTCATATAATGATCTATTGTGACCAAGCTCACATTTTGAATAACATTAGTGTTTTCCATAGGTAATTGAATAGATATATCTGTATTTATTTTGTTATTATGTTTTGTATAAGTCGATACTATTCAACACTGATATATGATAAAAAAGTAACGGCGTAACGCTGAAAACTGGTTGACTATTTCTGAAGACCTGTTGAAGTAGTTCTATGGTAGATAATACGGTACATAATCTAAGATCATAAAAATTAATATATTTTTAAATATAGTGATTAGATGGTGAATCGTCTGATTCTGAGTCTAAATAACGGTGGTCTGAAAATAGTGAAAATTGAAATGCTTAATCGGGTCGTAGGCAGTTGAATCACAGTTGAGACAGTCACAGACACAGATTTCTTTTTAATATATATATTAGTATAGAAGTTTGTGCCGTTTGTGGTCAGTGGTCACAGATCACGATTTAAGTCTTGAGCATGAACCATGAACTTGAGATAATATAGTATGATACCGTATTACTGTTTATCTTATATCGTGCTCTCAGCCACGATTAAAGATATACAGGTTGCACATCGCCCTATAATAAACGGTTTTCGAATTGATTTACAAAATGACTGTATAAAACAGCTGACAAAAATAAGTACTAGCGCCCATGTGACAAAATTTAGAACTAAATGATATAATATGGTGCACGAT
>VUJU01004665.1:0-17459 GCA_009835225.1 Aphis craccivora
TATAGTGAATTATTATCACACCATCATTGTCTGGTCATAGCTATTATCACGTTGCATTCAATTTCCGAAAGTATTTAAGGCAACACTAAATTGCGATCGATTTTCCGGGTGTTCAGACGTAAACCCACGTGGTGTCTGTGGATGACTCGGAACAAGCTCCTTCGAATGATAATAATATTGTAATATTATATTTTTAATACTTGTTCAGCACACGTTATTCGATTTTTGTATCATATATTTCGTTTAACTAACTCGAACAATACATTTCAGGTGTCGCCAGTATAATCAACAAATTGAATTCGTCGCCATTCGACGATTACGACGAACAGTTGTTCGAGGTGAGATATTTTATGTAACTATTTATAAGAAAAATACTTAATATCGCTGATGAGTTGTACTATTTACTTATGAATATACCTAATTATAAAACACTTTTCATAGGCTTTTACAATTTTCTGCGGACTGGGAATACACAACACACTCATGTATAGTGAAGTGGAAAAGGCTATGGCCAGACAAAAAGTCTCCATTGAAGTAAGATCATCGCGTGGGCGTGCGAAAACGAATATCTTATTATGTGCCATCAGAAAGTTCTATAAATCGTGTTTTTATTAATTTATTCCAGGTCCTATCTTATCACGCGACGGCTTCTAATAAAGAGGTGGAACGCATCCTGGTAAGCGCTCAATAATCTCGTAAATTTATTCTTTAATATTCTTATGCTTTTAAAACTTTTCTGGCTTCGATTTCAAACACTATCATTCCCGGATATAGATTCTATGCAATCGTGCACTGTGAAAATAATGAAAAAACTTTTACTGCCCAGTCATTGAACTCTAGACCGTTTTTCCATAGTTTAATGCCCCCGTATATTTGAACGGATTGAAAAGTGTGTTTTGTTATTATCTTACTACAGATTTGTCTCGTCGAGTGTGGTAAAGAACGTACCTACACCGACGCTGACAACTAAAGTAATATGGAAAATATATTTTTATACTTTTCAGCGAAAAATCTATGTGTCAAATCCTCTATTTTCAAATACAAATACATTAGCGATCATAAAATGAAAATAAATCGCGTTATCAGAATCGAATGGAAATAATAACAAAAAACTGCTACTATATGATGAGAATTAAATGTATTTTTTCTCAGGGCATGCCGGTACCTGCTGCTGATTCGTTGAATTTATATTCTCTAACGTTCGACGATTTTTCACTTAACGACGACGAAATGCTGATGGCGGCAGTGAGCATGTTTTTGGAACTAGGACTCGTCAAGACGTTTAACATTGAAAAAGAAGTGAGTGCATAATGAGTGAAATATAAGTGTTTTAAAAAACGCTTACGGTTTATTATAAGTGATTGATTGCTCGAAGTATGCAAAAATATTTTATATTTGATATAGACTATAATATCCACCGAAATAGTCAAAATTTTTTAATTTTAATTTTTCTGTTCAATTTGTCTAGTTGTCATAAACAAAATATTGTATGCATAGGTATGTTGTAAACGATTAAATACAATTAGGAGAAAAGTTTTCCATTGGAATGTTTCCAAATCACTTACGATATTATAAACCATGTTAGATATACGTATATCAGTGATATAACTAACACTGCGCTGTTGAAATTACTAATTAAATAAAGTATTTTAAATTAGAAAAAAACAATCTTAATTTAATAATAATGTGTTTACCAATAAATTATATTTTATTTCGATGATGAATTCATTGTTCGTATATTCAATTTTTAATCTATATAATATTTTAAAACCTCAAAATAATAACATAGAAATAATATGTTAAAAGCACAAAGAAATGTATATTTTTTTTTAATGGCTTCAAAGCAGACAATAGTAGACTTTAAATTTTTTTATAGTAAGAATTAATATCATACTAAATATTTTATGGCTTTGAAATATTTGCATGCACAAATAACGGCCCTTGGCGATAGACAGGAAGTGAATAGCAAGAAATATAAGTATAGCGGAAATGAAAAAGGTTTTATGCTGAGAATAACGAGCATTGTCAAAATTTGTCAGAAAAAGTTCTTTAACATAACATACTTGGAATGGAATGATAGCTTAAATATATTGTTTGATTTAATTTATTATTTACATTTAATGGTCCAAATTTAAAAATTAAATTAAACTGATAAAAATAAACAGAACAATAAAACGTTGCTAAATTAAATGTACATTCAATACTCAAATTTATTCATAGAAAATTATAATTATTTATTTGTATAATGTTTGAAACGGCATTTGTCATATTCCATGCATTTCAATGGTATTAAAGTTATTTTATTATGCAAGGAAAATATCTGATTTATTACTGTATAAAATAACTTTTTTATTTCTTTATAATTGGTTAAAATATTGTTCATAATAATATAATATTATTACACATGGAGTATATCTAAACATTTTGAATTCTAATTATAAACACATGTATGTAACTGAAGTACTTACTGTGTAAAATAATTCATTAAATATACGACTCTTGATTTATGTATCTATCTCAGTTTAGAACTATTTTATTTCGTTATCGTTGTAGACTGTAGTGGAGTGTTTATTGTAATTACGTAAAACATACAATTATTTTAATTGTTAATATTAAATAATAATTATGCAACATAATACCATTTAAAATGTATTAAATTGTTTATAGTAAAAAAATAATATACCTCAGTTCTATGAACCGTTTTTAAAGATTTAATGTCAGAATAATATTTAGAAAATCACATAACTTGTCAAGGTTAATTTTTATTTTTATTTATATTTCAGACACTATATCGGTTCCTCATCACGGTGAAACGCAACTACAGGGACGTACCTTATCACAACTGGAGACATGCTTTCAACGTGGCTCAAGTCATGTTTGCTATTTTGATGGTGAATAAATTACAAAAAAAAAAAAATAAATAAAGAGATTATTTAACCAGAGTGTATAATGAATATTAAATGTGTTTGAAGGGATGTGACATGAAGAACACATTCTCCGATCTCGAAGTGTTGGGAATGTTTGTCGGATGTCTGTGTCACGATCTCGATCATAGGGGCACAAACAATTCATTCCAAGAGAAGTATGTCTTACCGTGGTGGTTAATTTTAATAATCATAATTAAAAAAAAAAAAAAAAACTTTAATAACCATATTATTTGAAACAATTCAAATGTTAAATTTTAAACGGAGAAATGTAATATATATAATGATTTTACAACAATATGTATTTTTTGAGATTGATATGTCGAGTAGAGAATACTATTGACTACAATTAAACTATTTCATAAATATTGCAAATAAAATGTCTAAAGTTTTAACTTATAAAATGTTTTTTAGCGTGGTCTTTATTTGTTACACAATTTGAATAATAAGTATTATGCTTGTTTACTTTTGAAATTTAATTAAAATTAGTTATGAAATAACAAATGACTTAAAATTGTCCATACAAAACATCGACCGAAAATTATTTTTAATGAATTATAATTGTGTTTTAGAGCCAGATCGGCATTGGTCTTATTGTATGGCACTACCAATACAATGGAACATCATCATTTTAATCACGCGGTGATGATACTAAGTAGCGAAGTAAGTCGAATAAATGAGTATATCAAGTCAATTGTTCGAGCGTAATACTTTATACATATTTTGTCTATTTTCTAGAATCTCAATATATTCTCGAGTCTATCCGCTGAAAGTTTTTCAACTGTGATGAAAGTGTTAAAACATAGTATACTGGCCACTGATCTGTCCATGTATTTCCAGTGAGTAAACATGCGCGCCTTAAGCATTAAAACAACGAATACAAATTATTAAGTAAAAAAAAAAAATTGCAAAGTATTGTGAAGAAGTATTCACATTAAATATAGTTCGAGCCAAATATTTACAGCGGTGTTATAAACTTTGAAGTTTCTAATAGTTTAGTGTTTTAAAGTTGTTGTTTACATTGTTTTTGTTCATCGATAATATTATGTTATATAGTTGTATTTTATGGTTTTTTATCACATACATTTGAATACAAATGTTTATTGATACATCGAACAAAGTTAACACTATCAGTATTATTTAGAAAAAAAAATTAAATTCTCATAAAATGGGTTTCTATATTTTTAGTTTTTTTGAAAAAAAAAAAATAATAGCCAAATCTTAACATACTCGTACGAGTAAACACATTCAAAGTTATATTGTTGTCTTTATTATAAAACCATGTTCACTGTTATAACACTACTATTAATTAAACATGTATTCTTTTTTTAAGATACGTTATAAATTATAATTTATTGGAATAATTGTTCAATGCCTTTGTGATGTTCTATATATATTTTAATCATATTTACCTATGTCTCAATAATTCTATTTTAGAGTATTGTGGTTTACATTATAATTTTTTTGATTTTTTTTTTAGACTGAGAAACAAGTTCTTCCGATTAATCGAGTCTAAAGAATACAGTTGGGACGAAGAATCACAGCGGTACTTGTTGATGGCGATGTTGATGACATCGTCTGACTTGGCTGCGTCCACAAAGCAATGGCACGTGCAAAAGCGAGCCGCCAGACTGGTGACAGACGAATTCATCGAGCAAGGCGATAAGGAAAGATTTGAATTGAAAATCCAGCCTCAAGCTCTGATGGACCGAGAGAGGCAACACGAACTTCCACAGTTGCAGATCAGATGGATCGCAGATATATGTCTGCCACTGTATCAGGTTGGTTGAGTTTTGTAGACGAGAAAACAGAGCGTGCCTTACATAATTCGATTTATTTTTTATTTTGCAGGCATTGGGTCAAATGAATCCAAAACTAAACGTCATGAAGGAAGGGGCGTTGAATAACATGCACCAATGGAGCAAGTTGGTCGACGAAAACTACAAGAACCTGAACGGGGAGCAAAAATAACTGAATGGATTGGCGAAAGACACAGCAGAAAACAGGGGATGAGATTCAGTATTTTTTTTCCTCAAAAAACTTTAAGTAGACTGATGGACAACTAGAACCGTATTATATATTATGAGGCTATTAAAAACGGATGGGAATTTATTGTGATGAACGATTAAAATGACATATTCTATTGTGTTTGATTTATTATTCGTTATTACTATAATACTATAATATAATATTTATTTTTATTTTTATTTTTTTTTTTTACCTTTTACACACCAATAGTATATACAATTATATAAAAGTTTATAGTTATGCACATGGCAAATAAAAAATTAAAATGTTATTACGTAGTTGTACATACATGTATGTAAGATGTTATTTTTGTTCCGTAGAATTATACTGTGTACCGCACAAGTAATGCATATTATTTTTTATTATATTATTACACGTTATCAGAGCTAGAAAAATATATTATATATTATTAAATTAAAAACACTGTTATTGGCACATTATGTTTATATTATGTTAGAAGCTTCCAGCAGTTCACTTCTATAGACCGGCCAGAAAACTAGTAAGCTGTTCGCAACGATCGGCTGTCTCGTTCCTTTTGTCCAACTTCAACTGATGTAATTCCACTTTGCCGTCCACAAACGCTAATCCCTACAAACAATTTAGTAATCGACAATTTAACGTTATAATTTTATAGATACTAATATTATTATTATAGTACATATTTTGATACTTCTGAGTTAATGGAGTATAAATAAATTAAACAGTTACATTTTTTTTTTTTGTTGGAAAACATTTTAGAATTTGTACATTTAATATCAGTCGAATATATACGATAAAAACAGCAAAAAACAACTTACAGCTGAATAAGCTGAATAAGTTTTAAAAATATTCACAACTCATTCGAACTGAAATTATTATATTTCGACATTTTTAAAAAACGAGCGAAAATTATAATGTTTGTACAATTTATTATAATATAATATCCTTATCGAATGTTATAATTATTATTGAATTACCTGGTATGTATTTGAAAAACACACGGATTCGAGTAAAATCAGAATTATTAGTATAGTATGCAAATGTAATATTAAAAATGATTTAATGGGTATAATTAGTCAAAAATATTGTTTCCAATTTTATTGTCGTGGCAGTTTATTGATTCCAAAAAAGATATTTTCGGAAAATATTTCAATAAATTAAAGAAACTACTTCTTGGAATATTCACAACAATGTAATCCAATCTCGACAATGTTTTTTTCATTTACCATCTTAGAATGACGGTTCAAATAAGTGGTTCACATGTATTATTGGCAGGTACTGAAGTATTTATAACAGATAAGTAATATGTTTAAAACAAAATACTATTGAAATTGGAATTAAGAAACAACGATTTTATTAGATGTAGAGTATGAGTTACTTTTTTTTTGGCAAGTAATACGTTTTTCAGTAGTAATAAGTAAACGTACTGTATAAGTAGAGATACAAAAAATAAATCATGTAAACACCGTTGAACTTTTTGTGTTTTTGTTTATAACTCTTAATAATATAATATACGAGTATATATATATAAAAAAATTCATTTTAACTCAAGATTTACGTTTAAAGATTAATAAACAGAATAAAATAAAAATAAATAAATATAAAAAATCAGGAGAAATTACTGTTTAGTTAATTTACTCCGTTATATTGAACAGAAAACTAAAATTAGCGTGTTAAATCTGGAAGCAGCGGTAAATCACATTGCAAGAAAAAAATGATTTCTTTCGAAGATAGTTAATCAGCCTTTAATTTTAAGAATATTTTATAAATAATTTTTTTTTTTTTTACCCAACTAAGTATAAGGAATTACATTTTTTATTAGAAGTATGGTATGTTGAACTTTTTTAAATTGTCAGTGTTTCTAACATAATGATAATCTTTGCGATGACCAAAAGTTACTAGTCCTCAATATTGAAATATATATATAAATATATTTTTAATTACAACATAATAACTAAAATTAAAATTGTTTTTTTTAAATATCCAAAATTATAGTTTAAAATGATTCTAATATATTTTCGATATTTTTAGAATATTTTATGACCAACTTAGTAAGAACTTTTTAGAACAGTTTCATGATCTTATACTCACAAAAATGTATCATTAATAAATCAAAAAAAAACCTTAAAAAATTGGAAATTTAAAATCTTTATAAAAAAAGTCGATACATTTTGAAAATCATAATTTTTAGAAAAGTTAAATTTAAATATTTTGTGTAAATCTCAAATATTACGGTTATATTATCTTTTAAATTAAAAAAGAAAAGAAAAATCGATTTTGTCTAAAATGTTTTTCAGTTCTTTTTCCTAAATTTGTTGTTAAGTCCGCACGCTTGTGTTTCTTTTGATGAATTAATATTTATTAAGTGTAAGCAACATTCAACCAGAAATTATGCTTAAATTTAAAATGTAAACAAATTAAAATTCTAAAGGTGATAAAAGTCACAAAAAAAAACACACCTCATAGTATTAAAACCAACACCTCCTCTTTTAACAATCTAAAAAAAGGTAACAAAATTATGAAACTATGACGTCAGCTGTCAGCTGTGCGCTAATTTTATTTGAATAGGTGGCACATTTTAGTAAACTTTCAATTACAACACCCACCATCTATCCTGGGAGCTAATTATTATGTACGTCCGAATATACATTTGCATATTACAGCAAAATATTAAATTCATTATGAGGATCATGAAGAAAAATAATTAATCTGAATGCTAACAGATAATATTATGTTTGGAAGCCATTTAAATGAATGGTGATTTGTTTACCTCGTCTTGGATTTCAACGCAATATTATACATTATAAATGTATAACAATATTTCTAATTTATGGTATTTCAATGTTATAGCATCGTGTAAGATCATTAAACGTGTTAAAACTGACCATAAAGGTATTTCGATTTGTTGGCGTTGACGTCAATGAAATGGCCGTCACAGTCTTCCCTTGGAACGGGATTGATATTTTTGGTGTGGTGATGTTGTCGCAAAGGTCCCACATGTGTATGCTATAAACGTCGTACAAAAATGAAAATAGATAATAGATGTGAATCAACGATTTTTAGATTACCTAGATAATGAATCCAACCCGAAAACGATTCCAGGATATTCGACACACCATCGAGCTTGTACGATACTCGTTAGGGCACCCGATCCGTCTCCTGGTGAAGCAAATAACCGTCTCAGAGCTTCTCGACGACTGGCACGATACAAAATGACTTCGTTGTTCGAACACGCGGCCTGAAAACGTATTCTCTATTTGTATTGTAGGTACATTGAAATGCTTAAATAGTTTAAAACCATATACGTGAATAAATGTTAAAAACAAGTAGATTATATAATATGCATAATACTTAAATATAGGTACCAATTTAGCTACTAAATTATTAAGATACTAGAAAATCATAAATGTAAACTCTGATGTCTTGTAATGCTCAAATATATTGTATTATGTATTCTGTATGTATTTTTTTTTTTTTTTTTTTGAAAGAATTTATTAACATCAATACACGATAAGAGAAATATTTTTCACACAGAGCCTCATGTGCTATCAGTTAAATAGAGAAAAAATATACATATAGTAAAAAACGCTGTAACCCGAGGAAGAATATTAAAAAGTAAAATAAACCTAATAAATAATAATACAGATAATATTCAATTTTGTATGATTAATTGACAACTTTATAATGACGACTTTTTAAAAATCACTATAAAATAACAAAATTAATGATTCAAAAACAGTAGTTAAGAGATAGAATATATTTCAAGTATTAACTGACTAAAATACATAATAAATAACATAAAATAGTTGCTTATGGTATAGAATACTATTTTTTTTTAATTTATTTTTATTTATTTGTTTTGAATATAAAACACCTTATTCTGATGAATATGTAATACAAATTTTTAAATTCTAGCAACAATCCTTCCTTCGCAATACTCAAAATAAATTACACAAAGATCTCAGAAATATGTCTTTTTTATTATAAACTATAAATGTACACGTGTATGTTTTTATGAGTATTACGAGAAATTCTAAAATAACTTTAGACACATATAATAAGTCGATTTCAAACTCTAACGTTAAATCATAAATTATATAAAGAATAATGTGAAAATAAGTAATGAAGTTACAAATTAGGTACAAAATAAAATAAATAAGTCTTTTAAATAAAAATATTTTCAGTATTTAATTTAAATGCTGGAAATAAATATTAGTGTTATTATAAATATATTGAAGTATAAATATTTTTATTTACTCTATTTTAGCAGTGTAACACTTATAATATGTCTAATTAATATATTTTTATGTATTAATTGTATTTATATAAAATAATGTATGCGTTAAACATACATATTTTTTTTTTATTATTGTTCGAATTTAAATAAAAATCAATATAGAACTGTATACCTCGACTAACTGACTAACCAATAAAGTTTTGCTCTAGATATTAATGTTATAATTATAAATTACTAAATAATAATCATTATATAAAAAGTTTGAATTCTTTTGGCAAGGTTTATTTTTTACTATAATGAAAGTAGATATTGACTGAGTTTTTCGTGTTATTATTTAATATCGTTTGTTATACTACGGCGCACTGTTTTTGATTAGTGAATATTTTTCGCAAAGCATACTCTTTCTGAATTGTCATTCCCACTAATAATTATTACGTTAAATCAATAATTACTTTAAATGTTTATGTAATTTGGTAGATCACTATATCAGTCAATATATCTAAGCCAATTAATTGTCTGTTATTCATTAAGCTATTCAGTATTCACTACTTAGCGTAATTTAAAAAAAAATATATATTTCTTAATTATATTATGTACTTTAAATAATTTTAATTCGAGTGTATACCTAATTATTATTTAATATTATATCATGTCTTATATAAATAGTTTTATTACATTGACAAGAAGAAGTCATTTATTTATAATTTATATAATTATTTTAGTCATTGCGTTAATCTATCGCAAACGATTTTCACTTTCTATATGACATGTGGACAGTTCTAAAAATATTACTAATAACATTAAATTAAATAAAGTAACAATAAACCACAGGGACGTAAAACAACATACATTAATATATTAAAATTATTATAAAATATTTTCATGTTTACATACATTCTTTAATTTGTATAGCTGAAAAATATTTGTTTTTATTCAAATTATAATTAATGAGTAAGTTCTATTTTGTTTTTGATCAAATCCTTTTTACTTTTTTAGCAATATTACACAATTATTATTTACAGATTGGACACTGCGTAACAGAAAATCTACATAATAATCGTTCAAACGTAATTATTTCTATTTTATATCATTTAATTGTGGTTTAATATTTAACCATACTATCAATTTGTACAATTCTATATGACTATTTAATTTTGTCGCATTATTTGATAATATTTCAGTATTTTCTTTTAAAAATACAGGTCAGTTGATACGCTAAAAAAATGTAACACACCCGTTGTTGCTTATCTCCTTACAAGCAATTAATCATACGGTTCTGCGCTTAATTATATGCAACTCCATTAATTATATTTATATAGGTACCTAGTTAGTAAAAAACTCGGTTTATTTTTCCCTTAACTAATTCCTAACAATTAAAATATTTTATAGATTTGTACTTACTATAATGTACGATTGTCTCAGACCTTAGAACTTTTTAATTTGATAAGCATACGTCAAATTTACATAATTTAGTTGTAGAACACGTTTTTGGTAGTTAAACAAAATTAAAGCGGTACTATAACCTACGTATATATATATATAATATATACTACGCGGAAACGATATAATTATAATATAGTGACATTGTCTCTTGTTTACAAATAGTCTTTAAATGTGCAATCTACTATCCTTTTGTTTGCGATTGGTGCTATTATCTTACTACCTATAATTAGGTCAACACACAGAAGCAGGTATAATTGTATACAAGTGTGTTGTCCGTTCTCGTTCCGATATGCCATTAGTTAATTAAACACAAATATGGTCAACTGACCACACTTTGTACATTGGAAAATTTTTTACGACCCACGTGAATTAAAACGCCGTTTTGGATAAGCTACTTTTAGCGGGCGTGTGTGTGTCATGAGGTCAAATTTATGTAAAATACTAACGAAAAAACCCAAAGACGATTTCGAACAATGAAATACAGAAAAAAATTGCGATAACTGTTTATAACGTTATATCCGATAAAAAATACAAACAATTTATCAACTTATTCTAATATAAACCATTAAACCACCAGACCTTGTTTTAACTTTTAAATATGTCTGCATGCGGTCGTAAGTATAATATTTTTTAATTACTTTATCAACACTAATAAACCAAAATTATTAAACTACGAATAAAGTCGTTCTCGTGATCTTAACAGAAACAAAATAATTATTATTTACTATCATACCGTGCCCCTACATGACAGCTAGTAAAACGCAATTTTTGATGCAGGAATTATCACATTTTCTTCAGCTAATTTTAACCACTGTCATCTAAATTCAATAAACATTTTTTTCAAGAGAAGTTCAACTTACCTACTTTAGTGTATTAGAAAAATAATTTTCTTTTTTCAAATATATTAAATATGGAAGATTTGAGTACGGTACGAGAAGAAAATCTCCAATTAAAATTGTGGAATACTTTATAATTATTGTTCAGAGTAAACAAAAAGCTTAAAATTGTAAAAGTCTAAACAATACTAATGTGAACTGCAGTATTATTTTGTCATGATTTGGGTGCAAATATAATCTAAATAAATTATTAAGTAACTATGTAAAAATAAATAACATAATATTATGTTGAAGTTTTAATGTCAAACGAATAAATTATTTAGATTCATGGTCGTGTATAATAATATATCCATCATAAAGTAAATTAATCATAATTTTTGGTACCATATTATTATATACTTCATTCTATAGAATATCTATAATATATTTTAATTATGGTTAACGTGGTCGTTGTGAACTATAACATGTTCATTTAAACAGTTTAAACCCTTATCGAACGGGAATTTATATTCGGGTCAGCATTCTAGTGAATTATTAATAAGGAATCGTGTTTCAGAGTGTGTACGATAAATACAATTTAAATGGACATGTTGGTATATTCGATAACCTGACCGCATATGCCCCATAACAAGATATGAGAAATTTATCAAAACTGACAAGAGTTTAATAATTTTACAGCATTAAGAATTTTAAAAATGGTCTGTTTTTTTATTAGTAATCGTTTGAAAAATTTGTATTGTACGTTTTACTTTTGTTATAAGCTTTTGGATAATATATAATGAAATTATGTAACGTATATAATACACATATATTATTTGTATCATTATTATTTAATTTAACATAATATGAAATATCCGTTTCCATGAAATATTTAACTTTATTTAATTTGTATTATTTCAATTATAATTTATCACAATATTTCAATATTGATTTAAAATGCTAAAAAAGGAACGGCACTGAGTTAATAGTATGGTCCACTTCTATTGTATTGTATTGTATGAAGGCCTTTCAGCGAGTTATTATGATTTTACATGTGTAACTTTGTTTTTAGACAAGCATCTTATGATATTTATTACTGTTATATAATCTACAGTTAATACAACTCTAGAATAGTTGTTACTAGAAACTGTCCAAAACCATTTATATCCTCAAGTTTTTTAATTAGCACAACATACAATATACGACTCATAAATTAATAAAGTACCATTAATTATGCTTCCCCTCTCATATTAACTTTGACTATTGTATAAGAATTTATCATAATTACGATCAGATTAAATGTATAAACTTATAAGTTAGGTAGTTGATGGAAATAGTATGTTAAAATTATTTTATTTAAGTATAAAATAATTTTTAAAGAAAATTCATAACTACAAAGATTTGAAATTATATATAATATTATGATAAAAAATATTTAATACATATTTTAAATTCAATTATCTATATGTGTAACTAAAAATATTAAAAAAAAATCTTCTTATGTAATTTATACAATAATCCTACTTATTCTATCCGTTGTCGTTAGTAAGAATTTTAATAATATTTTTTATTTTAACATACAGTGTAACACGGCGAGTCATATAGGCAATATAGGTACTTCATTTTGAGAATTTTCAACGGACATTAAAAAATAATAAATTCATTAATGACTTTTGGTTCTAAATTCTAATTCGCATAATATATGTATTACTTAGATGTATAAACCAATAATATTTTCCTCCTGATAAAAATTTACTGATAAGGTTAATTATCTAATCGACTTTTTAACAGTAATTTATTTAAAATGTATAGGAATTTAACTCTCAATTATTAATTTAGAAATACCATATAAGCATTATTAAAACAATTGAATAGTATGTTTATATATTTTCTTTATGATATTATTAGAAATCATTTATTAATTGTATAATATAAATATTTAAGTATGAAAAAAAAAAGTTTTTAGTTATAGGTATATTAACTATATTAGTTTTAATATAAAAGTAATTTAGCATTGTTTTCAATTAAAATAAAACTATTTATCAAACAATTTAAAGGATTATGTAAAAAATAAAATTTAATTAAATAAATAAGAGAAACAAAAAAATACTTACCAAAAAAAAATTGAAGTCGAATGGGCAAATATCCAATGAGTTGACTGAAAAATGTTCAGCTACAACAATTAAAAATAGTTATTGATTTTTTTTTTTCACTGTATATAATATATTATACAAATAAACACATTAATAATGGTTACACTATGCAACTATGCACACACAAATTAGGAAAACTTTAATTAAAATATATATATATATCATTATTTTTTTTTTTTATGATAAAAATAGACGATGGAATAGTTTTAATTTGGATCCTAAGAAAATCAGTTTTATAATTTAAATATATAAATAAAAACGATGGAAAATAATTAAAGGTTCCATAATATGAAGAGGTTTTAGAAAAATTAAATGAACATTAATATTACGGCTATCCCTGAAGCAAAAATTAATAATCAATAACTATTTGATATGTTGACTATAGAACACCTCCTTGCTCAATACATGGAAAACGAATAGTAGATTTATCAATCATTATCAGTTAATCACCAACAATTTATACTGGTATTAAACAATAATAAAAATGGATTTTTTTCTCTAGTGAAAATAAATTAACGTTTATGAAGTTACGTGGTTGATATATTTAAATATATATATATATAATTTTAAAGTTTGATTAAAAACCAATTATAACTGAATAATTGATGACACACAAGACAGAATACAGAAGTTATTGAAATATATTGCAATTATAGTGAAAAAAAAAAGTCGTAATATCATCATTTCAATAGGTAACCATTTCAAAATATTTTTAAGGTGAATTTATAGTCACCTGTATTTTCGTAGGTAAAGTATGATGGCCATACTTTGTGTCCCCCTATATTGTATCGGAAAACCAGTCCACAATTAGTGCCAATAAAAGCGTCCTGCTTGTTATTCAAACATAAACAGGTTGCCGTAACACCGTCAGACAAGTATCTGAAATTGTTGATGAGTTTCTTAATACATATTGTTTGACAAATTCACAATACGCATAAAATAATACAAAAACAGTTTTTCCTTACCTAGGAACATTTTTATTAGCACTGAAAGTTTGCATTTTTACTAGTCTCACAGAACTCCATGGCGCAGTACCGACGCTCCTGTGGTCAGAAACTTCCGAAGCGTCTGCCCAACTATCCATTACTGTCCATACAATTATCACAAAATCTTCATCCAAACTACAAAGCTGTAAACGCGAGTCGTTAACTATATTTGAATATTCAAATTAGTTAATTATATATGAGAAACTTATTATTATTAACGTTAATATAATAAACCGTAAAAAAGTCTATGTCGAGCTTAATATAAATATACATTAGAAATAAAGTACTTAGACAAAATCAAAATCTTACATTGTAAAAATCATACACTATGCGGAAATAGTAAATAATGATTTAGAAATACTCACCTCGTCTGGCAATTTTTCGTTCGTTACATTTTTGTATGTTACCGTGCTTAAACCAACGATTTTAGACATATGACCAGGATCGATCGATAGTGCTAAAATAATTTAAACGGCGTTAAACAATATGGTATGGCAGTTTTGCTTAAGATTTATAAATTGTATTGTACCAGAATTGTAGGATGGTGAACGTAATGGACAAGGGAGACCGTTGATTTGTTGGTGATGTAATTTGGCTTCTCTTAAATCCCACACACATATACTCCTACAAGTACCAAAAACCATTTGTTCTGATTGTAAATTGCGCTGTGTAGTTAATTCGTTTGACATAATAAAAATAAATTAAATGCTTCATATAATGTGAATGCAATAAATTGTGTCTTATATATAGTGACTTTTAGTAAACATTTTTGTCGCAGTTTACAAGTCATTTAATAAAAATAGGTAATATGAATTCCGTGTAATTTTAACTACTGGCATATTTTAATGTTTTGAAATTAATCTTAAGCAATTTTATCAGAGTTGAATAATGTAAATCATACTATAATAACTATTTAAATTATAATACTTAAAAAAAAACTGTTTGTTTAATTAAAATATATGTAAATAGTTTATTTTTATTATTACAAATGTTTACGTTAGTAATTGTTTCGGGTGGCTATTTACTTACGGGAATGTGGTACAAGTAAAAAATTGCATTAATAATGGTGATTTTTAAATTATATAACGACCACAGTATCTAAAGTACAATTATTAATGACTTATTTGACTTATTTGATACTGGTTTGTGATATTTCACAAATCATTGGTTGCATAAAAAACACATAATTTCAATATTACTTGTAATTTAAAAAATCAAGAGATTCGAAATAATAGTTTTATTATTTTGATCATACTAATATATTGTTATCATTATAAATTAATCATAATATTATAGATATATAAATTAGCTGTCACCTGCGTGCTCCACTCCCGTAGATAGTTGTTTACATATTGTGACTTAAGTAGTTATTTTGTCTTATACTTAGTTATTTTGATCATAAAATACTATAGAATATATATAACTTAAACCTACGCAAAATAATAATAATTTAAGCCTTAAAGTGTTTATAAATTCTCATAATTACTATGATTATAGATATTAAAAAAAAAAAAATTTCTCACGTTAATATTATATTATTCTTACAGCCGGAAAAAATATTATATAAATTATAACGTTAAATGAATAACAATAATAATGATTATTAAACAACAACATTGAGAATAGCAATAATACAACAACATTTTGTGGGTTTTCGCATAATACAGCCAATCAGCGAGCTACTAATTTTCCATACTTCTTTTCTATTGGTTATCATTATTCTTAAATGCATTTTAATCTATCCTAACTACTCTAGTCTCAAGTTTAAGTTTGTCAGTTGTAGTTAGAACGCAGTGATTTATGCTTCAAACCCCACAGAACCGTTCGAAGCACCGAACCGTTGTCACATTTAATATATGTCGACAATGATAATTGATTCATCGACGATTCTATGTACAAATTCCTAGGTGGGTTGTGAACGATTTCTTGATTATAGGTACGCTTTAAACAATTATTTTAATATATTATAATATATAATACATATACGTCGAAATTCAAATCGTACAAGAGAGACACTAAACTTATTTTGTGAAACTTTTTATGTACTTTTCGAAATAAATAAAATATAAAGATACACATACTATAGTTACTATAGAAACATCTAGATATTATTATGTTTAGTTGTCACACTTAATTATGTGTTTAGATACAAATAACATATTTCTGTAGAATCTAAAAATGTCAAAATATTGAACATTTTCCAAGACAAAAGTGGTACTGAAACTGTTTTGTATGTAACAGTGAACAATTTGGTTACGATACGTTGAACAGAGTAAATTTGTATGCGTGACAAAAAATCGAGACATGCTTTTATAGTATATAAATTATATTTTATGTATATATATATATATAATTATGTGTTTTTGTCTTAATATAAAAATCAATCATTCACAATTTTTACGTTGCACAAAACCGTTATTAATTTCTCACAGAGTTTTATTATATATTTATATTAGATACAATATTCTCGTGCAAATTTAATTGTAAATTTAATAAAAATAATATTTTTCAAAACAATGTATGATCCACAAAATATATTATAATACTATAAATGTCATTATTTTTTTATATTATTTATGAAATATTGAATGTTTTCGAAATGTGTAGTTTTTTCGTTAAAACCTAGATTGCGCCACATAGTCCTTAGTGCTTTTATTTGCTGATATTTTATTAATATTAATATTTTGTGGATATAGTTTTTAACGAATTTCTAAAAATTCAATTATTTCAGCCTTTATATTAACCTTCAAATACAAATTATAAAATAAAAGTATTGTAAATTTACCAATTTAAAGTATAACTATTCAAAAATGTTTATTGTTAAACAATTTCTGAAGTATTTGTCTTTTCTATACACTATTACTTAATATTTTATTTAAAGTAGTATTTTAATG
>VUJU01004666.1:239-17459 GCA_009835225.1 Aphis craccivora
CTGTATCTTTTTAAACAATAATAATACAGATTATCTCAAATTTCAATATGAAAAACCACGAAAAATCGTTTTTTTTTTAGAAATTCACATTATGTAGAATACTTGGTGAAGGAGTAAGTTTTCAATTTCAAAGTTTTACATATATGATCTAATGCGATGACTAATGAAGTTGCATGCACAAAAAAGTAATATTTTCAAATTTATAATCATAGTCTAATAGACCTCATTACCACTTGTTGTCAGTTAGACAAATGAGAATATGGAATAATTATTAATATAATATAGTCGGTTTGTTTTGAAAAATAAAGTTCATCATACCCATAAACCATCATACCATACTTTACTGTAATACTATAGTATACTTTAGAAAAATTAATTTCAAATATCAACATTTAAAAGAGATTTTTTGTGATGTTTTGTTTTAAATTCACATTTTTTTTTCTTATCATATTTTTGTTGTTTGTCGAATCTATAAGAGCTTATAAGAAAATATCTTACAATCCAAAAATTTTCCGTGCATAAACGCAATGTTTTGACTGCGGTTAATTCTCCTTGTTGTCTCTGTAGTCTGTTGTCAGTGGTTAGACACCATACTTAGTATGATATATTCATAGAGATAAATATCACTTATATATATAATACTTAAACATACTTATCTGTAATGATACTGTTAGTATTATGTAACTGTGTAGTTCGATTGTCTGTTTTAGTAAAAAATAAAAATGTCCTAAATACTAATATTTTTATGATTTTTAAACAATTTTATTCGCTACCTATTTAATGATTGGTACTTATATTTTTTCAGCAGTGCTTTTAGTATAAATAGTTTTATTTTTAAACTATGTATTGCATTGCATAATGACAGCTAAATATACACATATAAATATCAGGAAACTACCTCTGTTGAATTTGATTTATTTATTTATTTTGTTCACTGTGTTTATTAACTTAAATTTTTTTTGATTGTACTGATATATCAGAACAGTATATTATAGTCGATCAAATTCAACTCACGCAGACAGAACTCAAATCACTCGTTACATTGTGGTTGGTCATCGTACTGCAAAGCTCACTTAACATAATATTTAATATAATGTATTACAAATTCACCAATATAAACACAATGACTTACTCGTGGCTGTGAACGTACTGAGTGTGGACACAACGTTTTAACATAATTTTATATTAATTATATAATATCGATATAAGACGAGAGCGAATAAAGTAGAAAATTTTTGTTTATTATATTATAATCACACTTATAAACATAAAATATAATATAATTTATAAATAATATAAATATAGGTAAGCCGTTTTCGGCGAGTCGTGAATATTAATATAATGTACAATAAATATAACCGGACGGTCGATAATTATATAAATATAGTATTACAAGCCTCGTCGTTACGCCTTGTGCTGATGATCGTACTTGTCGAACGCGTCCAACACGAATTCGCTGATGGCGTCCATCTCGGAGTCGGAAGCCTGTCCCTTATTGTGTCCGAAGAAGAACCGGATGTACGGGAGTGCCGCGCTCACAGCGGTCACGATGGCGGCGATACCGGCGGCTCCGGCAGCGGCCACAGCGCCCAACACGACCACTGCGACGCCAATCAGTGCAATCTTGACGAATTTCTTCAGATCTATCGACTTGAGCTGAACAATCGCGCTATTTATGATCTTTTTCGGGATGCTGATCGCCTCTAGCAGGGCGGACAGGCCGGACTCTAACAAGTTGCTGCCGGCGTGGTTCGACTGTCCGTTGGAGGACTCGGACGAGAACAGTGACTGGCGTTGGTCTAGCTTGACGTGCTGTTTGCTCTTGTGAAAGATCGTGGCCGCGCCGGACATCGGGTCGTATTGGTTGGCCGCTGCTCGGGATGAGTTGGCCGGAACGGAGCTGGCCAGAGACGCCGATACGACAACCGCCGCTGCGATCATGATTGTGTACCTGAAAATCGTTTCGTTATTATTATAAATTATTCGATTTCCGGCGGTTCGTCGGCGATAATACCGACTGACTTATCGCCATGTATTCGAAACGTCACTCGAGCTTTAAAATATATACTTTGGCGAAAAACGTACATTGAGTTTGAGTTCGTCGACTGCGAAGTCTTTGTACTCGGTAAACCGTCAATAATAATAATAATAATAATAATTTAAACTCACTTGAACATGTTGTTGTAGTTGTTGTTGAAAATTTGTAACAAGTGTTGATTTTGAATATTCGTCGAGCGATGTCGAGCGATGTGTTTGGCTGTGGAGACTTATCTATAAAGTGCTCTGTGTGTTCGAAGAGACGACCGATCGAATGATGTGCCTTTTGGACTGTCGTCCTGGGCTTATATACAAGACGTTCACTTGTCATTTGCTGCAAATGACCAGTTCGGTAGTAGGGGGTCTTGGGTGCTGCCCGTCGCGTAATCACACGCGACTGGCAAAAGTAGCATTTTCGAAAACGTCTATACTTCGCATTAACGAGGAATTCGCAAACTATTATCGTAATCGCTCACAATTGCGCCTTTACCGACACATGGAACAACATGAAATTATATAATATCATAACGACACGCTACGTTTTTTTTTATTATTTTACTAGCAAAAACGGTATTGCTGCAGGGTCGGATCGGATACATTATTAATTGAAATTGTGTTATAAGATAATAATATATGATGATATTATGGATTTTTTTTCCGATATTGTTATAATATAATAATTAGTTTTTTTTGTTTTAAATTAGACGTTTTGTATAATTATGCATATAGACTTATGTAATATCATCTAACACGTTGAGTATACTTACCTATTTATATCGGAAGATGCATATACTTTATTTATTCTCTCTACAGCAGTACATTTGATAATGATTGTAAGACAAATTATTTTAAGTTATAACTAGGATTAGGGACTTAATGCTCTAAAAAATGTTAAAATATGCATGCATTTATGCCAAAAAAAAAAAAACAAACATATATGCTCTAAAAATATGCAGAAATGCTAATATATGCTCTTAAAAATATTTTATTTTTTATTAAAAAACCAAAAACTAAAAATTACAAATGTATTTACTATTAAATAAGTTATTTTTAATTTAACTTTTATATTAAAAATTCAGTAGGTACCGAGGCTAAAATATTATACTATAACTATATTATCTCAAGACGAAAAAACATAAAATATAAACAGATGAATTGACATCAACTGACCGTACACGGTGTATATCTTATCGATCCATTTTATGTTTTTCAAAACACACAAATAATTATGAAAACACGCAATAGATTATTAATTTAATAATTTATACGTAATAATTTTAATCTATATCATTTATCTATATATATAGCTTAGAAAATCCATACTAAATATATTGTATAATATAAATAATATATTAAACTCTATGGTACATGATGTACTTAAAATACAAATATAACACCTTATAGGGAAAAAGATACGAATATGCAAAATAAAAATGATTGCTTTAAAATTCTGTACAATTTATCTATATTTTAAATGATTATTGAAAAACATTCAATTTAAGCACATATCTATATTTGCATTTATATTATTATTCTATAAACAAAATTATAACATGTTTCATTTTTTTAATAAATAAATTATTTATGTTATTTAAGAATAAGACTTAAAATAATTTATTATTTTATAAGTTTATAATATTGTATTATTTTGACTTTTGCATTACCTTCATGATCTATATGAAATTCTTTAATTCAATTACACAGATCTTTATATCACATTAAGTATATAAATTGTTTTTTTCTTTAAAAAAATGAAAACTTTAAACTTGGATATTTTAATACAAATAATTAAATATTAAATACAAAGTTTATATCCGTTCTATGCAATCTGTCATCGTGTCCAAAAAAATACAACTGAAACATGGTTTATAAATTAAAATAGTTTAAAAACGATGATTAAATGGTTATGATGAGCTCTACGTTTTTATAGGTAGCTATACTATAAACTATATAACTATACTGTATAGTATAAATACTTTATGGTACCAATGACCTATGAGCCATATGAGTTATACGGTAAACTATGACAGTAACACATTAAACATTTTCTAGTTATGATTTGCTTATGAAAATATGCAAAAAATATACTTGTAAATTAAAATATTATTATTGTAATGTCTAATTTACCTTTAAAACCTTAATATCGCTTAATGTTTTATCAGCCATATTATTATCTTGTTTGTAGTTATAATAGTTATATCAAACACTTTTTTTAAGGCAATATTCTTAATACATCGTACTTCGTTGACAAATGACAGTAAATTCTATATTGTCTTTGATCTTCTAAGTTTTTAACTACTGTTTGAATAAACCATAGTAAATAATATAAAAATTTGTGTCAAATAGTTTTATTTTTGTTTTATATAAAGTAGATTGATATTTATATTTTATTTATTTTCATATTCATATTATAAGTCTAAAATTATTGAAGTAATTATTTTTAAATATATTTTCATTACATGAATCATTGTATTAAGATAAAAAAAATTCACACCATAATATTGTATACCTAGTTATTCGAAAATTATCTAAAGAACTATAATGATAAAAGTACATATAGTATTTTTTTTTTTTTTTTTTAAATAACATATAATTACACAAAAGAAACATTTTCAAAAAAATTTAGAATAATCTGTATTTCAGTGGATTGCTCTGTATAACTTACAACTAAAATTTATTTATAATAATAAAATTGATAAGTCTCGTTTATATCACTTAAAAATAATTTGAAATATGAATATTTATTTTCACTAAAATTTTATACTATGTGCATTTTTTATTCTTAAATGATTTTCAAATGTAAATACTTCTAAAAAATAAAATAGTTATAAGAAAGATGAAATTATAAAATGTTTTACATTATTCGATTATTTAAAACATGTTATTTTTTCTAAGAAAATCAAACATAAATTGTACTATTTTACTTATAGCAATAAATACTTATCATATAAAATAGTTACTAAATCAATAACTTTATTAATTTTAATTATTACTATACATTTAAAATGTATTTTGTTTTAAAATATGATAATATATCTATCAGGTATAAAATAAGTTTTTCCAGAATTTTTAGATTCTGAGCGGAGCGATGAATGTATTGATTTTACAATGTTGTATGGGTTTTTTTTTTTGTGTGGGTCGGTGTACACAAGAACGTGTCGAAATAATGCTTCATTTTCAAACTTTATAAAACTGTATTTAAATTTCAAATTCTCAAAAGATTCTCTTAAATTCTTAAATATTGTCTCTGCTATAAAATCAACAGTACAAATTTTCTACTATAGTGTAAATGCATTTTGTGAGAAATTGAATTAATCAAAACAAAAAAAGGATACAATTTATTTACACAGTTTTATTTGATAGGTACCTAAAATAATTTATACAAATAATACCATAATAGGCGTAAAATACATAAAATTATTTTTTCACTATATTATATTATTTTAATATTTTATTATTTGGTTGATTTATCCAATGGCGAGTATATTTTAAGCATACAAAAAGTTAACAATAATTATAATATAATGTTAATTGGCACATTACTTAAAATCGCTTAGCGACAAATGTACAGCTCAATAATTAGGTGTTTTTCTTCGTTGATAGTTTCGATGTAACTTGACATAATATAATATAATAATATAATTTATATGTTTGCATAACATTATAATTTTCCTATTATATGATTATACGGAATTCATTAGAAGTACTTCGCTTTATAGAGATCGTTGGAATTTTTTCGATCCGATCATGAATGTATTATATTATGTCTACTTACAATAACCATGATATCGACAGATGTGGAAATAGAAATAAAATCATAACGTTATACTAAAAATGATTAAACAATTTTAGTATCGTATATTACACACTTTTCGTAAAACTAAACACAATAATCCGAGTACAATAATAATAACATGTATCAGTCTAAATTACCCATCATATATGAGGAAAAACATAAAATTAATAATCATTGATAACACACATATATTATATACATATATGATATTGTTATGTTTTCAAGGGTAAAAAAATACAAAATAATACTATATTATTATATGCATACGACGTGTGTAACATTCTTAAATATACTTGGTTAACTCAGAACAGAATAATATTACATTTATAAATATATTCTTTTATTTTAATATCCGTATGCGTTGAGTGTAACATGTATTTTATTCATACAGGGCACAATAATCGTTTATACTAATTTATATATTATGTAATCATGAGTCGGGACTTGAGCGCTTATTTAAAATATCATCAAAATACGTAAAAATGTATATCAAACTTATTATTTTTAATTCAAACACTTAATTAAAACGACGATGAATAATACTAATACTACCGGTTCAATAACCGACATAAAATATTGACAAGAAAAATATTAATTTTAAATAATCGCGGAAAAAGAAAAAAAATATCAAAAGTCGAATTAAAATATACTTAATATTATTGAAAGCTTAAATGAAACGATTCCGCATAACTTTTAAATGATAAATTCTGCATAGACACCAGTTAATACCATGTATATGCGAGTGCTAATAGTCCCGAGCCCTGATTATACATGACAGTTGTATAGGAATAGCAAGGTGTGTATATTCATTTACACGACATAATTATTGCAAAAAAAAAATAATAATAATATTTATAATAATGTTATAACCATCATTAGCTTATTCGTAAAAAAAAATCGTCTAATATAATTTATACATAAAAAAATGTAGGTAAACAGTAAAACAAAAAAAAAAATCACGTTTTCGTTTTTCTTACTCGCAGATAGGACAAGGATGAGTAAAAAGTGAGGACATAGATTAGGAGGATGAGTAGGATTCAGCAAAGCCGTCGTATAGTAATAGAATATACGATCGACTACGATAAAGTGAAGAGAAAAAATGGCCGTATTTGCGTATAGTGTACAGTCGTGATCATATATATATAACAACAGACGCAAAACTATTGAGCAAAAACATTTTGAATCGATCGTCTCATCGCGATGGACTTTGACGGCCGTTCCCGCGCAGTACACGGTTGCAACGACAACGATAATATATATTATTATTATTACTATCAAAATCATCATCAAATCGCTACTCTCGTCTGCCAACGGCCAACGCGTATCTCCGTCTCCTGTCCTGGCCCACTTTTTGCACGTCCTTGAAGAACTCTTCGTCGCCTTCAAACTCTTCGTACTCGTCCTCGTACACGTCGCCACCGTTTGGATCGGCGTCGTCCAACGGAGGCGGCTGCGGCAGTGACGACTTGACCGTGAACGGCCTGTCGGTCTCCGTGGCCGTGGCCACCGTGGTAGTGGTCGTCGTGGTGGTCGTCGTCGTGGTCGCGGTCGGCGTTGCAGACTCTTCGGCCTGCGCCGGCCGCTGCGGCTGTTGCTTCTGGTTGATGGCACTGTTTTTAGTCGACGACGAGCTGACCTGCACCGAAACCGAGACCGAAGACTCGGGAGCTTCGCGCGCAAAGTTCCGCCTAGACTCTTCGTCGGCCACGTCGTCGTCGTCCTCGCCCAGCCCGACGACCGCGACGGATTCGTCGTAGTTACCGTCGTACTGCGCACCTTCTCCGGTGTACTGCTGATGTTGGTACGACGACGGAGGTGGAGACTCGTCCGCTGGTAGTGGCGGTTCGTTTTGCAACCGGAAGCCGTGACGGAAGTTTTGGTTTCCAAACCGCTCGGACGACAATAAAACCGGATGCTGCTGCTGCAGCTGCTGCTGTTGCTGTTGCTGCTGTTGCTGTTGCTGTTGCTGTTGCTGTTGCTGCTGTTGCTGTTGCTGCTGTTGCTGCTGCTGATGATGATAAGACTGTTGCAGATGTTGTTGCTGATGTCGGTACGGCGGCGGTGGCGGCTGCTGTTGCTGCTGCTGGTGGTGTTGCAGATGTTGCTGCTGTTGCAGATACTGCTGCGGCGCTTTGGACGGGAAATGTCGTGGTGGTTGGAAGTTGGCAACCGTAAACGGCTTGGGCTGCTGCTGTTGTGGCGGTGGCGGCGGCGGCGGTGGCGATGGATGGTATCTGTGGTGGACCTGCTGCCCCTTGGGCCCGGGCCCTTGTTCACGTTCTTTGAGACTCTCCTGAAACGCGTTGTGCAGCGCTATCAGGGCCGCTATCGTTTCCGGCGAATTTGTCGGATACGAGACGGCTGGCTGCTGCGTCGGTTTCGCCGTGCTCGTCATCACTATCGGCTGTGACGGTCGCTTGGTACTCGTGGCCTCACTGATCGTGGTCGTCCGGGGCGTCGTGGTCGTCGTGGTCGTCGTGGTCGTCGTGGTGGTCGTCGTAGCGATGACCGCCGCTGTGGCCGCCAATGCGCCCACCGGCCCCGCGATCGTAGTTACCTCCTCGTCAAAGTAATCGGACGTTCCTGAGCACTCTCCTTCGTCCTCGTTACACTGCAATGACTCCTGTTCCGGTGGTTCTTCCGGTGCGATCCTGCAAACATTTGTCGTATAAATAATGTGGTGTGATAACATAATTTCAAGACCACGTGAGTACAATAGGGAATGTGCATTTTTGTGACTTTAACTTTTATATTTCATTTCAGTTATATATATATATTTTTTTTTGGGGTTTACTAAATATTTTCATTTCTTTTAATGAATAGACGATATCGACGAATTAAATAGATTATAATCATTATTGTATTTCGTGGTAAATCACAAATTAACTAAATTTAAAGATTTGTATTCATAAAGCATGTGTACCTAGTGGTGTTAAAAATATTAAAATGAATGTTTACATAAATATTAAATAGCCAATAAAATAATGATCTAATAGTGTACAACTATCGTATTGTGCAAATAATTTTTTTTTTTTTTATGTGCTTGGTGAACTAAGTATAGGTATTTATTATATAATGTTATGTCAAAACAACGAGCATTGACTATTACATACCAAATTACACTACTTAACATACATCATATTTTGAAAGTTTTCAATATTATTGATTATTGAATACCATAATAAATTATAGGTTTATAGGTTTAAATAAAAACATGTAAAATTTAAAGAGGTAACAATTTAAGTATATTCTATGCTATAATTATTTGTGTTAATATTTGGTTAAATCATCTCATCGAGTAAATATATTATTAATTGCATATTATAGATATTTTATTTTTATAATTATGTAATAACATAATATTATAATATAATTTACACACATTTCAACGTACTTACCACATATCGCCTTTTTACAGACTTTGATACCCAGTGGGTATATCATATTAAATCGTCGGATAATATTTCATTTATTTTATCGATAAAGTGGCAAACGAAATAGCAAGAACGACCAGGGTAAACAACTTATTCTTGCCGACATCTCGTATGATAATTTTATCGCAGGATTATAATAAAATCACAACCTCAAAAATTGAATGTATAAACCTGTTGTATTGATTTTCGAATGGACCCAAAATATTTTGTGTATAATAATAATAATATACCTTCAAATATTTAAGCTCTATTAAACAATTTCCCTTAAAATTATTCTCTAACTTTAATGACTATATCTGTATGACTTATTTATATTATAGATTTGTTTATTGCAGTAATAAACAATTATTTACCCATAGCCTGCTCCGTTGTTTCCGTATAGCTCTAAATTGAGATCGAAGAAACTTTCGCTCCTACTGCAATCGACTTCGTCCAAACGTTCGCAAACCCTGGTTTCTTGATCGAATACTGTCCCGTTTAGACATAAGAATTTGATATCGGTAATTTCCGCTAGAATAGATAAAAACACATTAAAATCAATTCTAATAGTGTTAAATATTAAAATATATAATAGAGACATAGAGTTATTATGATTCAGTATATTTTATTATTCTTTATAGTATTGGTATACCAAATTTCATTTGTTTCCCGATTAAATTATGTAAGATTTTAACATTTTGAAATATGACTGTGTTAAAATTAAAAATAACATAAAATATAAAATAAGAATATGTAATAACGTATATTGTAAAATACAGTTTATAGTTGTAAAAATTACATAAGTGTTTTTAATTATAATTACAATTGTTTCGAATCATTTCTAAATATTATTTTAAGAATGATATCATTATATCAACCATCTTATGTTGTATTTGTATTTGTATTTTATCTAAAACGTTTTAGTGCACGATTATATATTATGACCAAAAGATGTGCAGAAAATTTTTTATTATTATTATAATGATTATAATAAGGCTTCTTCTAAGCAACAGTAAAAATATTCGGAAAATATCTTTTGTATGGCATCCAACTTTTATAATTCAGACCGTAGATAATCTGAAGAACACAGATTTATTGACATGATCAGTTTCTCTACGATTTATACACTATATAAATTATTTTAAAAATAAATTTTATAATCTTATTTTAAAAGTATAGGTAACCCAAATTCTTGTAGAAACTAGAAAGTACAAAGAGTGTGGTTGACTAAACGATTATTTGTAATTGCAATGAAATAAATAAATTATTATTGTCATGCAATGTATCCATATAATATACATAATACATATATATATATATAAATTGAAGAATTCTAGTATGCGAGTTTATTATATTTTTAGGTATTTCATAAAATATTATAAGAGTAGATACGTATAATATATATCACTATAGTCTATAACACGTTTTTTTACACAATTTTTGTAGCCGAAAGTAGTTTATAAAAGTTTTCAACTCTAACTTTTTCTGTATCTAACCATACATTGTATCATATAACAGACAAATTATAAGATTTATTTGCTCTTATAAATGGTAGGTAGTGTATGAATGTATAGAAATAATTTGACATAAATCATTTTTACTGATACGATTTTTTATTTGGCTATTCTGATATATTATAATGTTTTGGTAAATAAATAGTTTATATACCCAGGTACTGTTAACTATAGTCTATAGAGGATTAATAATTTAATTTTCTTAAAATAATCGAACAAGCCCAATCCACGCACATATCATTGGTTAGTGTAACCAATATTATTACCTATTTCAAAAATATTTTTAATTTAAGTCGTAATTGAGTTTGATATTTTTTTAAACGTGAAGTATATTGAACAGAATATAGAATATATAGATATAATACAAATGTAAAATAGTTGTAAAAGGTCAAATGGTAAATTTCAATTAAAATAAAGGCTCTGTAAAATAGTCACCATCGATATTATAAAGTAAACTAAATATAATTTTAAAAAATTTTGATTTTCCATCATTATTTTGAGTAGTTAAACTTTATAAATTTCCATCTTTTACCATGTAGAACAATTATTTTTTTTTATCATTATTAACTATTCCGCATTGAGTCTTTCGTGTATTTTTCAAATCTGTTTTTAAACGATTCCTATAATGTGGTTTTTGGTCGGTTTTACATAAACTATTCTAACTGTTATTTCGATTATGTAATAATAAAAATTATAATATATTAATATCGTATATCTTTACGTTTAAGTTGGAATTCGCAGGAATTCGAAAAATTTGAAATCAGCGAAATCGTCCTAATCGACTGCATATTATATATTAGGATATTAGGATGCAATTATAAATTGTAACGACAATGTCTGGTGTTAATAACGTTTACACAGGTGTATTCAAATGTAATGTATAGGTAGTGTATATCAGGTTATAATATTATTATGACCCTAAACCAGATTTTGTCGTACAAAATACAAACAATTATTGTGTACACTGTGCATACCATAATAATATGTTATTGCACTTATATTGTTATGGTAACATTACCGTCATAATACAATAGTATCGCAGTTTAAACAGTACTTATATTTTATATTGGTTAATGCGTTCTGCTGTAGCCAACTATTATTGTTACCTATAAATAATAATATTATTATAATGCGCATAATGTTTTATACTCAGCCGACTTATTTATTATTGAAAGCGTGTTATTTTTATCACTCGTGCAGATCGTATATTATAATATTGTGCTGCAGCATTCGCTGTTTATAATAATAATATAGTAATATATTTACGATCGGGTTGAAAGTCGTAATAAGAAACTAATATACACGAAGATCGTTCGACAATAATATGATATCACAATCACCTAGTTGATGTTTTCATTTTTTTGTTGATGATGCTAATAAAAATAATAATGTAATAATGTATTGTTTAGGTTTTATGTAAACTAGTTAGGTGGTAACCGAATACTCGAAGACAGTACGGTATGGAAGAGTATTAACTTACTTATAGGCGCAGTAGAGTTCACATAAAAATCAGTTTCGAAAATAATGGTTATCTAATATGTTGGATTACAAAACGTATTATACGATTAGTGTAACATTTTGCAGTAAACGATAAAATAATTACGAAATGAAAATCTATCTTGTCTATGAAATGTGGTGTATGTGATGATACGGTGCAAATTTAAAATCCCTGTACGATTATTATTTTCTAAAATTTCCATAAAATAGCTAATTTGTTTTCTGAAACAACAATTTGTTTAATAATAATTCTTCCTATTTTTTTCGCAACTCTTTAGAATATAAATATTTGAAATGTATAGTAAAACTCGTGCTTATAAAGTAGTAAATATGGAGCTTGTGCCTGATTTACAATAATTGGTAAAGATTTATAGTGATCAAAAAGATGGGTTGTATAAAATACGAAACATATTAAATTAACACAAATAAGTACATAATTATAGATTATAGAAACATAAAATAAAACTTATACGTATGTAAATTATAACTTATTTGCTCAGCTCAGGGTCGAAATTTTCATTTTTCATTCAAATATTGACTGTTAATCATCATAACTGTATTCTACAGTTGAATCTCGACTGTAGAAATTATAAAATACTCTCTGTAGATTAAAATGTGTACAAATCGTATAATATTGGAAAGTAAAATAATAGGATTATATTATTTTCATGTTTTAATATTTATGATTTTTACGATATTTCTTTTACACATATTAAATAATAATTATATAGGTCATTTTTAACGAGAAAGTGATATTGACAACAGCCGGACTGTAATAAATAATTTGTAATAATAAACAATATAGGAATGTGATTTATAGTAAGAATAGTTATTGCTAATAATAAAGATTTAATAGAATTGGTTCTGAAAATATACTGGAAAAGTTATTGTATTTAGAGTATTGTATAAATAAATAATAATTACAATAAATATATATTATAATTTATTTTGTTTATAAAACTACAGTACTTGACATAAATACCGTAAAGTAAGTATATACTCGTATATATATATTTTTTTTTTACTTCAGATATTACTTGTATTACTCAGAATAATAATTTTGGGTAGGTGCACACCATAATAGGCATAATAGACAATCGTAATAATGTAAAATGTTATATTATTTCATTATTTACTTACAAAACAGTTATCTAACTATTATTATAACTTCAATTGACAAGTTATTAAAGTATTAATCCACCAAAATATAATTATTATTTGGAAGATAACACTCGAAAATTTAGAAATATATATTTTATAATATTATCTTAAGAATTGTAAAATATGCTTTAAAAATTACAAAAAAACAAAACAAAAATATACTCAATTATTCTTAGAAGATACCAGAAAATACTATAAAATAACTACCTATACAAACCAAAATAAAAATAATAAAAATAAAGAAAATAAGTTTCCAGCCAAAAAATATGATTCCTATAAGACCCTGCCTATTACTTACTTATTTCTTGGTCTTTTATAAAAAAAAAACATATGCAAATAGTAAGCTAGTAAATCCATTCCCCGAGATTATTATAACATTGTTATGTAGGTATTAGCTCTACTTACAATTTATTAATAACGACAACGCCCTTTATTACAAGGGCGTTGTTATTATATGAAAAAAAACGTGTCTGTATTTTTTATGTCCAATGTATTGTCACACTAACATTAATTATTAATTTTTTGTTTTAATTTTATATTTAAATTATTTTTATTCGTGTACAGATCTTATTATTAGTTTACAATGAATTAGTGTCACAATATCGATTTTTCAATGTACCTAAATCGGGTTTGGAAATATTTCACTAATACATTATCTGAATTTGTTTTTCATTAGACAGAAACTAATAATTTTAACGAAGCATAACCTACTCATTTTCAATAAATTACAAACGAATAAATTTAAGAATTATTTCACCTGGATAAATTTCATATTTAATCATATTAACTAAAGCACTATAAGTTATTAACATATTATTTTAAAAAAATACACGACGCAAATAAGTTAATTTACCAAAAAAGATTTAATTTATTAATAATTTAAAAAATTATATATGAATCTTACTGCAATCATTTTAAGTCGATAGAGCAATTATTCGAACGTCTTATACCTACTACAATAGCACATTATACCAATGTTACGTTTTTAATATATTTTAATACAACGATATACTTTATATTATATGCATCACCATTATTTTATATTAAGATGTCGTCACACCACCAATAATTTATATATGAAAATGGTTTAGCGCGGTACAAACTTAAAACAGTATTATTGTACAGTTACTTTACCAAAATTTTATCATACTAATTAATCTCGTAATTATAATTGTTACTTAGTTATTTAATTCTAATAATATTAAGTATATCATTTTTATTTTTTAGAGACTATAGTTTGTTAAAATGAGGATTAAATCCTTAATGATAGACAATGCAGTGTAATACCTATATTATTATACTCAAACGAATATAAAAAAAATTCAAAACTAAAATATTTTGTAATCTTATTTATTTAGAATAAATTATACTATTATTAATTATTATTATATTGAAGTTAGTATCGTTTATATTATTTTAATAACTTAAAGACAATCTGAACTTTTAAGTAACCGAATAGATTCATATATATTTTTTTTTTATTAAAAATTATTAAGTATTGATATCAATAAAATAAAAACACTATAACACAGATAATTTCTCTTGAATGTAGTGTAACAAATTACCTAGTAAATATCTCAAATATCTGTATGAACAATGTACTCTTAGGTAGTTAAGTTTGTCTCGAGAGAACCCGTTTTTCTATAGAATAGAATATTATTACATGAGATAGATGTCAAAAGTTACAAGGACATTTTTAAAACATGTGTTTAACATTATTTTTTTTATCACAAAAACGAAAATCGGTGGTTGATACAATAGTATAGGTACCTAATTTTTAAATTAAAAACATCTAATTCATGACGAACAATTGTATACTTATCGAAACCAGATTGTGTTTTATATAATAAACGTAACTTCATTAAATTGATTTGTAAATGTGAAAAGTAGAGAATCGTATAATTATAAATCAATTATGCTATAGATTTAAAATAGACTTATTATGCAGTTTTTACTGTAAAAACATGCTAACGCGTGAACGAAAAACCATAGCAGTTGCATAGGTATTTTCGCAGTGGCGTAGCCAGCAGGTAGGCCTGGTAGGCCCGGGCCTACCCACTTTTCTCCAAAAATGAATGTTTTATATCATGTTTTTTATTTAATAAAAATATTAATTGATAATCCTTATTCCATCAAAATATCGGGCCTACCCAAGAAAAATTGTCTAGCTACGCCACTGTATTTTCGGTTTTTATTTTTATAGTGCATAACTTTTAAATATACCTATATAATATTAAAATATATGACATAAGTATATCTAGGGTTTTACAGAGTGTTAAAGTTCTAGTCCCAGTTACGGCCGACGTAACCGTGTGCGTTCTGGATAATATGCATTCTGGTTAACACACATTTCAACTGCAGTGGTCCACTGTTACGGGGATACCCATGATGTTACGCCATTTAAATCGTCTTGCGGGGGTATACGCTAATTTGAATAATATATATATTATAATACCTACATCATATGTATATAACTCGGATGGTAATTATAAACAACACGCACAACAATATTATACCTATATAATACATATTATATATACACGTCGGTTCGGACTTCGCCGGGGGATTCGTGAGCTTATAGAATAAACATACGGACACACGGTAGACATATACATATTATATTATTCGCACATTATATATATATATATATATTTATATTATTATAGGGCAGCGTGTGCAGTTTATCTGTATAATACCTATAAGACTCGATACCGCCGAGTAATGGCGTGCAAGTCTATCGCGGAGTTATGCAACTCGCCCAGGTCCAATGGTCGTTGTTATAACCTTGTTAAGAATGTCTGTAATTTATATGTCCCGATGGTGGGTCGCAAAACTGGTCCACCGCCGACTGGCGTGCGCGCATACTCGCCGGCATGATTATATTAAGTTTATAGGTATATAATACGGTTTATTATTATTATTATTATTATTATGCATTTTTTCTTTGGATTTCACTCCCACAATCCGTGTTTAGCCTACTTTGTGATTAATTATTATCAAAATGCTTCAGGTCGACGAGCTACTGACAAAACACCGTATAAGGCGGTTCATTCGCTGCACACTTTAGGCATATAATAAAGATTGTGCAGATACCTACGTAAGGTTCTATATATATATTATATACATTATAGGTATATGCGTATATATATATATACCGAGAGTGAAAAGACGAAAACCCCCTCAACAGTGCAATTAACCACAACTGCAAACAAAATTCAGTCTTTTTTTTTTATAAAAAACTGGTTCAAAACTCGGTTATAACGATTTTACTTTGACGACATGTTTTCTTAGTGATTATAATAATTATCAAATACCTACAACGGTTTCAATTTAAAAACTAAACGCAATAGCACTTCCTCGTCGCATACTTTATATAATAATAATACTCAATATTATCATATAGTCTGATATTACTCTGAGAGTTTGAGTATGTATCCGATGTGTGTATATACCATAGAATATTTTAACTTCCATTTTTCAAATAATTTATATCAGTAAAGTAATTGGGCTTTTTTTATGATGCCTATTACTTTTCTAGCATTATAGCATACTGCTGAATAGTGTTATTAAATTCTGTTATCAAGATATTTAATACAACATGTGTTATGAATTCTATTGGTACGTTATAGGTCATATATTAATTATTACTATTAGTAAGTTATTATTTCAAGAGTTATAAAGATGTCAATGATTAAAATTCCAATAAAAATAAATAGATACATGATTAAACCATTGAACGAAATTTAAATAAACTATTCAGTACTTTTTTTAGTCAATTTTATTGTACATTTATTTTATAATA